>QANT01002127.1:0-11999 GCA_003254885.1 Purshia tridentata | reverse complement strand
TTTTTTGGACCTTAGTCTAAAAAATTGGATTTAAGACTTAATTTAAATTTCTATAAGATTTTAGTTCGAATGACCCTTCAAAATTGGACCTATTTCTAATTATTCCAAAAAAGAAATCAGTAATTCGTAGGATTATACTTTTTAAGCTTCTCATTTTCCCAATTCGTTGACACTTTCAGTCTCTCGAGCGAGCCCTGAAAGCCACACCATCTGTTTGATCAAATGTCTAGCTGAAAATTTGTTAACCATTTTGGCTTTCAGGTAATCATTTTACAGTCACCCATTATGATGAGAGTCTACAATGGCTTCAAAGAGATTCTAAATATTCAGAAGTTCCGGAGAATTGTGTCATATACTGGATTCTACTGCTTTACGGCACTCGTGAGCTATGCTTACACGAACAATACGTGAGTCACTTGCAACCTTTAACGCATATAAAATGGCAGAATGTATCTGGGTTTTGAAGATCATGTTGTTTCTTAACATTTACGGTTGGTAGTTTTCTTTTTTTGTTTGTATTTGGTGTTGCAGAACTAGAGCTGGGTTTTCCAGAGGTGACCAATTCTATGCGTCTTATCCAGCTGGAACCGAGCTTTTGACGGACACAGAAAAGGTTTGTGAATATTGGGATTCCCGGAACTTGAAAGGTTTACTTTTGTGGATTTGAATGTGTTTGATTTGGTTGGTATTGGTTTAATCTTGCATATGATACTTGGATTCTGGGTTTTTTGCTAGTTGTATAAAGCTGCGCTTGGTAATTGCTTTGAAACCGAAGAGTGGGGTCCCATTGAGTTTTGCATCATGACTAAACACTTTGAGCGTCAGGGGAAAACGCCGTATGCATACCATGCTGTAAGTTATATAATTCTACTTGAGTAATCCACTTTTCCACGTGAACAGTTTCAATTTGTTTTCTGTGAACGAAGGTGTGGTTTGAATTTTCATAAAATTTGAATTTCAATTAACATTATGGTATTCTGTGTTTTCTTGTATGAATTGTTTGCCAAATTGGGGTTACGATAGACATGACCACCATGTAAACAGAATTTGAAACGAAAAAGTTGGCCATGAAATCTGTGGAAATAACTTATCCATCTAAGTACTCTAGAGTGTTCTTCCAAGGGTATGGATTCAGGTTTATAAAGGGGCAAAAAGATGAGACTATGACAAATAAAAAATGTCAGTAATCTTAATTTCTGGTAGACTTCGTTTTGGAGCAGTCGGCAAGGGCCTAAGGCTGGTAGTTTTTGCTCTAGTGAATTAACAGATTAAGGCATTGAACAGTACAAGGACAATGTTGAAGTTTTATTCCAGTACTGAATAGATCATACCAATAAATTTCATTGTTGGGTACAAGCTACAACAACATACTGTGAGTTCCTCTACACAATTCTAGGCTGGGGGTCTGAGAACTGCTGTGTTGATGCACAAACCTTCTGTTATTGGACTTGGTGTTTTGGAATATTTTGAGTACATGGTTATATAACTACCTGCATCAGAATTCCTCATTTTCCGAAAAGCTACCTCTCATGAAGAATTGCCTAACCTTTCTCATTCCTGCTTATTCATATAGGGTACAAGTTTTTTGTGCTGCTTTGCTTAGGTTCCCACTCTAAGTCATAGACTATGCTTATAGTGTTCAGCTGGCAAGGTGAGATATGAACCTGAGGGACACAAGATTTAAATGAGAGTTGTGTTACTTTTCGGTAAATATGCAGTTTTGCAATGCTTATCAGAGGGGTGATATTCTAACTTAAAAGAGACACCTTCAGTCTTAAACCCATGCAAGCATTAACAAGTACCATTTACTAAACTGCTTCCTCCACCCCCTTCTTCCATTTTCTAATCTAATGCAGCATCTGTTGTTTTTTTTTTTTTTTTTTATGTANTTTTTTTTTTTTTTTTTAATGTAATGTAATTGTGGATTCTCCTGAAGAGTGAATGATCCTGAACATTTTGATAGTAGTTGTTAAGTTGTTTGTCAGTTCAATTATGTACCGTTGCCTCGGAATTTTCTTTGACAATTCCATCGGAATTTATACAAGTTCACTCGTACGGTGTTGTTTAACTTGTTCATTTTTATTTGCATGTTTGCAGCAATACATGGCACACCTTCTTTCTCTTGGACAACTTGATGGAAGTGGCTAGAAGGATATTTCCATTTTGTTGCCAGATGATGAGTGGAAGATCTCATACCAGTATCTCTATGAACCTTGATTCGTGGTGATATTTGAAGTCAATCTGATGCCAATAACGGATTATGTAGCAGATCAATGTATGATGTCCAAACTACCCTTGATCCTTTTTGTTGTTATATTGCATTTTCTTTTCTTTTTACATTATTGTTTGGAATTACCTATAGTTGAGTGAGACTGTGTGAGTGTATTCCTGAATAATGGGTTTTGTGCTCTGCTCGCCCAATCACTGTTCATAATCTATAGCTAGTTGTGTTAGTTGCATAAAAAATCCACTGTTATGCTCTTAATTTTGCTACTTAAAACTGTCAAATGTTCTCTAAATAGCATATCAGTTTACAGTTGTATAAACTGTGACATTGTTCTTTACATTTGGGTATAAATTTCATTTGGCACCATATTGGTTCTAGTTTGTTGGACTCCCTTTTTCAAATTCTTACAAAACTAACACTTTCTGTCCTCTGAAAAGACCAAAGTGCCCCTTTGTTTAAATCCCCCGCCGAAAAAAAAATTGACGCCCTTTACGAATTCATATTTTTACACAAGTTTTCAATCTGAGAGACAAAGCTGTTTAATGACAAGGAAAGTAAATTGAAAACTTGTGTAAAGATATGTATTTTATTTGTCATCTTCATATTCAAGAAGACAGACTTCTTATGCATATACACTGCCCCAACCAAAACATTTTGTAGTTTGTACTCTAGACTAGAAGTAACTTTCTCTTATTATAATATCACAACGCTAAACTGAACATAAAAGCTTATTTAAATGCTAAAATGCCTCATTGATTGATTGTTTTATTGCATTTTCTCTTAACGATGGCACAATACTCATCCAGAATAACACTAGTAGCCACGAAATTAGAACAGCAATTGAAAAGGGTAAAATAGAGACCCCTCAAAATCCCAACAAACCCCAAATTCTGTCTCTGTATCTTTAGTTAGTCCCCTCTTGCAACCAAAACCATTTGGCACTGCTTTTTAGAAACGGTTTTATTTAGTAGCTTTTTGCTAGAAACTGTGCTACAAAGAAACATATACAAATTTTTACAAAAATTCTAAATAGTTCATACAAAAGTACTTGATGCTTCTTGATGAAAGCACCTGTTAGGTGCTTCTTAAAAAATTCCTTAAAATCGCTTTTATAACTCATAAACACTTATATATATTTCTGTCAAACGTTACCAAAAGAGCTTTTACTAATCTGAAAGCAATTTTAACAATTCTAAAAGTACTGACAAAAAGGCCTTAAGTAAGAAATACTTGTAGTTCCCATTAGCTGTCTCTTCATTTTTTCTTCATTTTTCTAGGTTAGAGAAACTCCACATCATTTATCAATGCCACATCCAAGACCTAAGGAAAACAATTAAAGAATATCATGCACAGGCTAAGAAGTCAGAGAGTCTGGAAATATGAGATGCTTATGTTATTAGACTATGAATTGGGACTACGCATTCAAACAAAAGTCAACTTAATCAATATTATAAATTCATGGTTTGGCCAGAGAATATGTCCTGTATATATATAATAGAAAATTACAAATAAATCAATCAAACATTTCTAAATTACAAATAGATCAATACATAACTTCATATCCTATAATAGTCAATGTTTTTATTAATTTTTATGTAATTAACCCTATATATAATCACTCAATCACCATTTAGGGAGGAAAAATCATAGCGGCTAACTGTTGGATCAAAATCCAAAGTTTGTAATGTCAACCATTGGATTACTAAATTACTTTTGTTTTTGTTTTCCTTTCATTTTCTTTTAAAAGAAAAAAAAAAAATTAATCTTATCTAATTTTTAACTGCCATTAAGCACCAACTACATGTACACCATTTAAAATGAAGGTCAAATTACATTTTTAGTCCCCATATTTTAACAAAAATTTCATTTTGATCCAGTTCTTTCAATTTTAAAAATTTTAGTCCCATACTTCATCACATTTGTAATTAGGTCCAAATGAGATCAAATTAGGTGAGATTAAAAATTAGATATGCAAATGGCAGTTAAAATTAGATAAAATTAATTTTTAATTCTTTATAGACAATACACAATTGCAATTGTTCGCATGCATGCTTGTAAGTTTGTTTGTTTATTTTATTTTTAATTTTTGATTAAAAAGGATAAGTAAGGAGTCACAACTCCTTTTACACATGAATAATGAATATGGACTAAATGCAAAGGTTTAGAAAAGAAAATTGCAAATGCAAGTAAAA
Organism: Purshia tridentata; assembly: GCA_003254885.1. Taxonomy (NCBI): domain Eukaryota; kingdom Viridiplantae; phylum Streptophyta; class Magnoliopsida; order Rosales; family Rosaceae; genus Purshia; species Purshia tridentata. Next base: position 7,580 of record QANT01002127.1, on the reverse strand, counting down.
TTCAGATAAACTTAAAAGATCTATCTAATATTCAAGGTTTATAAGCTAATGGCAGCCAAGGTTATATGATTCAAAATATGGGGAAAAATATCATGAAATCCAATAATTCAAAATATAATTAAGGGTAATCATATCTATACCCAAACACTTTTGAAGGAAAAAGGCATCAATCCTAAAGAGAATTAACAATAGGAAAAGTAGTTCAAGACTTTTAGAAGACACAATGTAAGATTATAATTTTCCAATGTGGGACAACACTCCACATTCTCACGCATCCCTACAAGTGTGGCATCACTTTAAGCCAAACACATGAATAACTCATATTCATATTGGGTGACATGGATCATGTGTGGCCATTTGGCCTAACACACATGGGTGAATCTGCTTTGATATCAAGGATGGAGCTACTAAGGTACCAAGGGAGACACGTCCCCTCTCACATTTTTTTAGATTAAAATATTAAGTATTGAGTTATGGAATTTTACTTGATTGCCTCCAAATAATTAAAATATTCTACCAGTTTTCAATCTCAGTCCTATGTGTTTCCTAATTCTAGAAGTATCTTGTGTCTCACCTTTCTCCATGGCATGCTTATGTGTTCTTTTTTCATCAATGTAGGCTAGTGTTTTATTTTATTTTGTAGATATTAATCACTATTTTATTGTTCTTGCATTTGTTGATTTGTTTTCTTACTTTATATACAATTTCTTTGACATTCATGAATTGATGAATTGATGTGGATATTTTTACATTTGTAAAGTTAAAAAAATAATATTGATATTTAAACTTTTTTATTTACAAAAATTGGATAGTGTTTATAAAAACTTGAGTGTTAACAATTTAAATAGGTATTGAAGAGGATGAAAGACATGTCTGTAGTTTTTTTTAAAAAAAAAATTATTTTGTATGTGATCTTATGTTTGTTGGAAAAAAAAAAATTCTACAAATGGAAAAGAAAATACGGACAAAAAAAAGGTAAAGAAAAATGTGCCCCCATTATTTAAATAGGTATTGAAGAGGATGAAAGACATGTTTGTAGTTTTTTTTAAAAAAAAAAATTATTTTGTATGTGATCTTATGTTTGTTGGAAAAAAAAAATTCTACAAATGGAAAAGAAAATACAGATAAAAAAAAAGGTAAAGAAAAATGTGCCCCCATATGTACATTTTTTTGGCTCCATCCCTGTCTGATACCATAAAGAAATCTAGTCATTCATCCCAAAACCATTTGACAGTAGACTATGCAAGATTATAATTTTTCAATGTAGGGCAACACTATACATTTTCACAACTTGAGGTCTCTTCTGTTGAGATATACCTCATCTTAAACATAATGAAGTATGGCTTGTGGGACCCACTCCACATTATAATAATGATGGAAGCAGTCTATTTTCTAATTAAGTCTCTATACAAGGATCATCCTTGCAAAAACTTAGGTTAATAAAAAAAATTAAGACATTTAATTGTGATTCAATAAATAGACAAACATAGTGATTCCATAATGCAATTGATAACAAAGAATTTTCAAGTGGGGTAACAATGGAATGAAGGAATCAATTTCTTTCCATGGTGTTTTGTTATGCTTTTACTATTTTGCTTCTCAATTTAAGATTAACTGTGCCAAAGTTGTGTTTTGACAAATTCAAACTTAACTCTCTCTGTAGATTCATATAAATTTTGTATTCTTTTTCATATATTGTATACATCATTAACTTTGACATTTATATTGTGTGTGTGTGTGTGTTTTTTTTTTTTGGTAATATTTTTTAATGGTTTGATACATTTCCACTATTCTTTCCACATTTTAAGGTAGTAGGTATTTTCTATTTTATAAATTTTATTTTATGTTTTACATTTTACAGTTATACTCTAATTTATTAGGTTGTTTTAATGTGATTGTATTGTTGAATTAAAGATATTTATGACAATTTAAAATTTGGTGAAGCTTGTAACACCAAAGGTGTTTCTTGGCTTTATAATAGTAAAGATAAATTCTTCATTGAATTTGATGTTTGTATGTTGTTCTATAGAATGTGCGGATCGAGTGATGAAATATGCCAGATTTAATTATTTCCAACAGTCACTCTAAATTATTTGTGGCAGATGTCAATTTTATGACAATTTTATGCCATGTCAAGGCCCGCGTGTTTGGAACACTTTCTAGCTAGCTGACGACTTGCACTTATCTGCTAGAAATGACTATCATTGACCTTTTTTTTTGGTGGACACCTAATCTGCCACACACATCTTTTCTGGCTAATTTGGTAATATATCCGCCACTAATCAATTATTTGTGGCAGTTTGCTTCCTCCACACACAACACAAATTGTTATAATGACTTGAAATAATATTGGCCCTTTAATCAGATGTTAAACAATTTCCAATTATCTAATTTTTGGCAAAGATTGATCATTGTATAAAGACTTAGAAAATAAACAGATTCGATCATCAAATTACAATGCAGAGTGAGTCTCACAAGCTATACCCCACCATATTTTAAATTAAGTACACCTCAATGGAAAGGACATACTCATAACTTTCCTCCGTTTTTTAACATCAACCAGACAATTATACTCCAATATAGATTGTCTATTAAGAACAAATAATATTTTTATTTATTTTTATTTTGCTAAGCAAAAAGGATAAATAAGGACGTCACAACCCTTAACCCATGAATATGGACTAATGCAAAGGTTTAGAAAAGAGATTTGCAAATGTAAATAAGTAAATTCAGATGCACTTATTAAATTTATATATATGATAAGGTTCATAAGCTAAATAGCAGTGCAGACAAGGTTTTTCCATGATTCAAAAATCATCAAGCATATATTAGAAAATAAATATGGGGAAAACATACCATGACATCCAACATTGCAAAGTAAAATTAAGGAAAATTCTAATTACACCATTAAATTTGCTCATTTTTTAACATGAATAATAGACAATTATATGAAAAATATTTGGGTCACCCCACCCCTTAAAATTATAATCTCGATAATGTTGAAACATAATCAGAATTGTTCATATTTTAGATCACCTATTATAGATCATTTATGCAAAAAATCAACTCAATTGAAAATCATTTGGTTATAGAATTGTTGTCAATTAAATAGAAAAAATCAACGGTTTCATGATCACCGAATAAACATATTTAGATAAAAAAATTTAAAACCATTTGGTTGATGGATTCTAAATTGTGGCAGCTTATTTGGCAATTGGTTACCGACTTAAGTACTAGACCCCATGGACTTGGCAAAAACACCATTATTTATGTCAAAATCAATAAAAACAAATCAATATTAAGAATAAATAATTAAAAAAAAAAAGCCAAAATTTAAAACTTATTCATGAACATTTTCGTAAATTTGTGTGAGAGATGAAAATGGTGAGAATTTAGAATGATCAAAAGTGTTGGGTATAATAAGAAAATTTGGTATTAGTGTAGGGTTTTAGAAATATGTGGGAAAATGGATAATCACATGGATAATGTGAGACGATTGCATTTCATCCACAGCTCATGTGGCCAAGGAATAGAATGGAATTACAAACTGAAACACAAATGACTCTGCAAATTCAAAGACATAATCAACATTAGATTATGAATAATTAATTGAACCTAATTGGTTCTTATTAAGGACTTTGCCAACTTTGGGCTCCTATAATCCTATTTGATGGCTTACAAGAGCTTGCATCATAAAACCAAGCTGAATGCAATCTAACCAAATTGCAGGTATCAAAGATGGGCTCAACGAACTCCTAAGCATTGACATAGCTACAAAATTGCAACAACCGCGCAAGGCATCGACCACGGAGAACTAGAGGCCAAGTCTTGAGAGAATTTCAGGCCATCTTGGAGTTTCTTCATCGAAAATGTAGGTCAAAGGGGAAACTAGAACCCCACTGCCTCCAATCTGCACACAATTATAGCCAGGAAATTAGACCCCAGCACCCAAAACACAGAATTAGGTTTTAAAAAAATAAAAAATAAATAAAGATGGGCAGCACAATGTAAAGTATCAGATAAAAGGAGAGGCAAAGAAACTCAAAACCAAGGTTCAAAATACAGTCATGCATAGTCCCAAAGAAGGGCACCAGTTCTAATTTAGAAAACCACTGTTCCATAATGTTAAAGCTATGACCAACAAAAAACTAGAAAACCTCCCACACAATTCTAATATAGCTAAACGAATTAAAGAGCAGAGTTGCCTGCTTATATATGTAGCTGGCCTGTCTGACAATTAAACAACCAAACAAGTTTAGCTTGCACAAAACCCATATAAATAGAAGAGCAAGTTCAAAATATTTTCCCATTTCCTATAATACTTTTAAAAATAATAAAGAAACTAAACCTCTGCTTGAAAATTCAAATTTCCAGCCTCTGATTTATATATTGTCCTTTAGCAGAAGCCAGAAGAATTTGGCTGTAAGAATGTGTGGTTTCTGGTCAACAGCAAGCACCCATGGCATTTGAGAAGGGAAGACAAATCAGTTTACATAACATTAAAAATTACTGATAAGTTATCATGGCTCACCGCTCTCAGTTGTTGTACAGACTCGTAGAGTTCCATTTTGGGTACACATATGACTATGGCATGGTAATCGACTGTTATTTTGCCATAACGTTTGCAAAAAACTGGACTTACGGTGGGTCCCTGCATGTGCCACCATGTATATATTTAGAAATTCATCAGAGTGACAAAGGAGAGTGTATACAAAATAAGACCAGCTATTATTGTCATACTGCAACTTGAAATTATAATTCACAGTTAGAGTGAGTGATGCTTTATTTCAAACCTCACCTGTAGACCAGATAATGATGACTGGCTCAAGATTCGATCAGCCACTGCCTCTGCACTACTTCCTCTCATATTTGCAGTTACCTGCCATGAATGTGTGAACCAAAATAGAAAACAAGAAAACCCTGAAGGTACAAAAATATAGATTTTTAGAAACATGAAATGTGCACCGTGAACTGACCCTCTGCCCTTAGATGTGCCTCAAGTCTTTCAAGAATCTCATGTGTCGTGTCAAGTGCAGTTTTCCTTTGGATCAATGATCTCTTGCTTGCAACAAGAACCGCCTACAGAAAATCTAATTCCAATTGTAAGACTAGTATTGGGAAAAAGCAGGATGTAGAAACAGCTCCTTCTAGCAGCATCCCGAAGGCTTACCTGGCTTCGCAATACAGTTCCCCCCTCAATCTCTTTAAGTTGTTTTCTTTCAGTGTCGTCCCACTACTCACAAGGTCCAAAATTGCATCAGCTATCCCCATCTAAAGTACAAGAGAAATGATTTCAATTATCTTTCACTTCTACTGATAAGTATTAATAAAACCCCTAGCTTCAAATGCCAAGGCCAACAACACCACATCAAACTACATCGTACAAAAGGTTGAAGGCTATCCCCATGAATCAACTAGATAACTACAGATTCATTTGAAAGTATGGTCATCTAACACTTAAGCATGGATTCGGTATCTCATCAAGCAATATCATTATCATAACTGCAGCAGCTAGAATCCAGCACACTTCTAGACTAGTATAATGTCAAATGAGAAAACTTATTGATTAGGCACTGATGCATAAACTTAAGTAAAAGCAAAATAGTTTGAAAAAAAAAAAAAAAATACTAGAATTGATAGCCTATGGTCTTCTTCAGAAGGAATGAAAAAAATAATGAATTGAAAATAAGATAATACTAATCATGACAGTCACCAGTAAAATGACTGATATGATATATATGATGAGCAATATGCATCATGATTTATATTATATTGGGAGCAATACAACCACATTGTAGGGCAGTGAACCTTATAAATTCAAACAAACCCACCAAATTTTAGTTTGACAAAGCACATTCTTACCGCAGGAGCTGCCTTATTGTAGGGCAGTGAACCTTATAAATTCAAACAAAACCACCAAATTTTACTTTGACAAAGCACAATCTTACCGCAGGAGCTGCCTCAAGTGCTCCATCGGCAGTTGAAAAATTAACATGGTTCAGTCCATTTTCTTTCATAAATTTGGGACCCAGCTGTAATGGAAAACAAAAGAGGATTAAATCCAAAGAGAATCCTTGTTTCAAAAATATAAACATAAATAAAATTATTCTCAAAATTAGAAAGTGAAGCATAATACAATGAGATAGTCTTAAACAGATTGAATACATAGGTGAAGCCAGTAGCAACTCGGAGAGGTTTCTCTTCAGTCCACTGAGGCATTTGTGCAAGCTCCTTCAGTGAATTTACATTCACAAAAATCCCATATTTTGTAATCTGAAAAAAAAAAACAATCGTTGAAGGCTATTAAAGGTAAAACGACTGAGATAACTGAAGTTGGCTATTTGTAAAATAAAATAACTCACTGCAAGAGATAAACGGCAGTCCCCATAATCAAGAGCATCGTGAACAATGATAAGATCTTCATTCCCCTAAAAGAGCAATGTAGATGATTAGATTTCCCCTTTTTTGGCAAGTAATACAAGTGATAAGCTTTAAATATTAATGCAGTTCTTCATAGTCATTTAGAATAACAAACATAAGATATGGCGAAAATTTCATCAATAGATGGACAACATGACCGCAAGTAATTTTTCTCAAACAACATAGTGAAAGAAAGAGTTCTAGGAAAGGATCAAGATGGGAAAGCCTAATGTAGTTGGAGTCTCTTTGGAAAGAGTATTATAGATGATTAACTTCCCTTCAAATTAAAAGCTTTAAATATCAATGTAGTTCTTCATAATCATTTTGGTAAACAAACATAGGAAACAGCAAATACTTCTTCAAGAGATGGACAACATGACTGCAGGTAATTTTAGAACATACACAAAGTAATAGGCAAACACATAAATAATCTAATTTTGTTCGATACTATCAGGTAAAAACTTTTTTAAATAAATTAATAACAACCCACTATCATCAAGGTTTCCTTATCAATCATTGTAACTTATTACAGCTGAAAATTCATCCATATATTTTCCCTATAAGCAAGGAATGTAATTTCGATTTCGATGGAAATTTCGATGGAAATTTCGACGGAAATTTCGACGGAAATTTCGACCAAATTTCGATTTCGCTAGGGTTTAGACAAAAATGATGGAAATTGCTATCAAATGATGGAAATTTTGAATGAAACTTTACCATATGTTTATTTAACATATTATTTACTACATTTATTAAAAACATTGAAAAAACCAAAACATATTATAGGTTTCATATGATATAAGGTAATATAATGGGCGCTGGAGGCAAATTCTATTAAAAAAATACTACACTATTGCATAAATAACATTTCAAATTTATTTATACTAAAATACTGAATCATGAATTAAATAAGTATTCAATACCACATATATGGTATAGGGTAAAAAGTATATGGTATACGATTCAGAGTATAGGGGTTAGAGGGCTCTAGAATATTTTTAATTAGTTTTATATGAAATTTATTATATAAATTATAAATATATATATATATATATATATATGATTTTCTATTAAATTAGAAAACACATATCAATTAAAATATATGTAACTATGTAATTTATATTGTTTTAGTATAAGATTTTCAATTAAACTAGTTTGGG
>QANT01002124.1:0-24908 GCA_003254885.1 Purshia tridentata | reverse complement strand
ATTGTAGTACTGCTTTTAAGATTTACAGCACTTTTAAAAACACAGTTTACCAAATATTTAACTGTTTTACCTTACAGCAGGTTTTTCTCACCACACAGTAATCTCAAACTAGCCCGAAGCCTTCTACTATGGTAAAGTCATTTTTTGATAGCTAAATGTCATTTTAGATGTGTGAATAGTATTTTTTGGATATCAATTTCACTATGATACTGATATTCATATTTGGATATCCTAATTTTAAATCTAATTAAATTATACCTAATATTAATTAAATATTGAAAAAAGTTATACCATTGATTATATTTTAAGAAGAATATTAAATATAATTTAAATATTTTATTTGTTTATCTAAATTAAAATTTCTATATTTTATTACTCAAAAATAATAAATATAGCATTATTTATTTATTTTGTGATAAATACACACAAAAAACATATAAAGAAAACCAAATACAAATCGCTAAAGTTTTTTAAGTATTCAAACATGTGGGCTTAAGTCATTTGGATATCACTTTTTTGTATCTTCAAATTTGAATTTCAATATCACAATCAATCCAAAATAACTATCACAATTCGGTGCACAGCAGAGAAGTTATATCCAAATATCAGCAGAAGGCCTTACTCCGGATTTCGGTTTCCTTCTATATTCAACCGAATCCGATGTGCTAACTTAATTTCTGTCTGAAACGGCCATTAAAATTTACTCTGCTCTCTCTCTCTCTTGTTTGAGAATTGAGATGGACAGCTTACCTACAACGACGACGACGAAATCGGAGAGGCGATGGAGATCGAAGCCTGCTCAGACCTCGAAGCCCTCTCTCTTCATGGCCTTCTTCTCTTGCCTCGCTTGGCTCTACGTCGCTGGTCGGTGCGTTTCCGCGTCCCTCCTCTCTCTTCTAATTTCCTACGAAATGTTGCGAAATTGGATGTTCAGCTTGATTTCTAGAAAATGCAGGAAAACAAACTAAGCTGGCCGAAATTGTTAGATTTACTTAGTCGTGAAAATTTGGTTGGGCTTGCGAATTGGGATTCAGTGCTATGCAATTTTCGTAATAGGAGTCTAATTCTAAATATGGAAAGTGTGGATTTTCTTGTTTTGCTTGTTTTCTTCAGCATCTGTTTGATCTGATACAATTTGGTGATTGATGGGATTTTAAAAATGCATGGTAGTTACAAGTTGACAATTTATTATTTGGGACATTCAGGTTGTGGCAAGATGCGGAGAACAGAACAGTACTCGCTAATCTTCTTCAGAAGAACTTAGGCCAGGTTCATTTCCAACCTTTTGATTTGGGACTTTAATGTATAAGTTTTGTACTATTATGCCTGGGAAGACCTTAATTCAGCTCAGTTTATCTATTACAACTGTTTTCATTTTCTGGGTAAAAAAGACACTGCAGGACTCAAAAATTAATTTTTCAATTAAGTTATCCCAAGAACCAAAATGACAAGTGGTGACAATTGATGATGTCTGTTATTAGTTTAATCTATTGTTTGTGACGTTTCTGTACTCTTTTCAGAGACCAAAAGTTCTTTCAGTTGAAGACAAGCTAGCGGTCCTTGGATGCAAGTATGTTCTTACACTTTATTTCCCTCTAATCAGATTACTTGAGTTGTGCATAGTTTAGTGTTCATATTAATGGTAATGTTTTCTAGAGACCTGGAAAGGAGGATTGTGGAAGCTGAGATGGACTTGACGTTGGCCAAGAGTCAAGGGTACCTGAAGAACCAGTTGCAACAAAAGGTGTCTTCTTCTGGCCAATTTCTTGCTGTTATTGGAGTTTATACTGGATTTGGTAGTCATTTGAACCGAAATAAATTTAGAGGGTCTTGGATGCCTAAAGGTCAGTTGGGATTTCTAATGGCAGTGTATGCCGATTTACAGTGATTTTTTCTCTGATAAATGTTAGGATTACAAATTTTGTTCGTATGGCTTGACTTCAGATGAAGTGTTGATTTTTAGTCAGAGCACTTGCACTTGCTTTTAAGTTTTAAGTACCATCTTATTGTTTGAAGCTACTATGCACATTTGTTTCGATTATACACCAAAGATATTTGTGTTTATGTTACTTTCTTGATGCCATTTGAAAAGTTTTAAGGCATTATTTCTGTAATCAAGCCTCTGGTAAGGCATATCCCAGTTGGTAGCACACCTCTCCTCCATGTTTTGAATCCCCCTTCTTCTAAATGCCTTGAAATATAAAGAGGGGGGAGGGGGTGTTACAGACTTGTAGCTGTTGTTATGGAGTTTCTGGGATCTGTAATGTAGGGTGCTGTGATTTGTAAGTCATTTGGCTTCTTCATTATTGTCACAAGTAGAGTCTTGAGTCCAGAAAATCCTGGATCAAGGATTATTAGAGTTAACCAAATATGGCATCAAATCATTTCACACACATAGACAGACTTGTGAGAAATTACTGTAAAGTGTTTTTTCCAGTCATTAAATTTATCAGCTTCTTCGTCCTTAAAAAATATCAAGTGTTTTTTATAAAGTTTCATACAGGTACACAAACTTATATTTCATCAAAATGTTACTTTATTTCATACTTAAGATGTTGTATAGGATGTCTAGTACCATGGAATGTATTGTGAATGATAACTAATTAACTATAAAGAATATTTGTGTTTTCCTTTACTAACAATATTGGCCTTTGCAGGTGATGCTTTGAGAAAACTTGAAGAAAGAGGAGTAGTCATACGCTTTGTAATTGGTCGGAGGTTTTTCTCGCACTTTTATCCCAATATTAGTACTAGTATATACTTTCCTTGTTCTTATTTATTTATTTATTTATTTACTTGATTGGTTGAACCCATATACTATTATAAGTTTTATGACTGTGGTGGCTATCATGGGAAATTCTTCTTCTCATTATTTTATTGCTTTGAACTTGCAGTGCCAATCGGGGTGATAGCTTAGACCGCAATATTGATAAGGAAAATCAGTCGACAAAGGATTTCTTGATTCTTGTAAGCAATAAAATCTCAGTTGTACAAAAATACATCTGGTTAAATCTCTTACCCCAGACTATACAAGTATTATGATAGCCATGAAATTGTGATTCTTTTTTTCTTGGACTAAATTGTGATGTAATGATATATTGCTAGAATAACAAATGCAATGTGTAATAAACCAAACTTCAGCATTTAATTATAGTCATTAATGTTGAACACAACTCTTGATTTTCATTAAGTAGGATAATTTTTTAATTTATGCTAAAGCTATTGTAGGTTGCCTCTTATATAATTGATAACGTAGATCTCATAGTATGAAAAATATAGAGTTTGAATGTGTACTATTGTTCTATTAGGAAGGTCATGAGGAGGCTCAAGAAGAGTTGCCCAAAAAAGCAAAATTCTTCTTCAGTGCTGCAGTCCAAAAGTGGGATGCTGAATTTTATGTAAAAGTTGAAGACAATATCGATCTTGATCTTGGTATAGCTTTGATTCCTATAATTTTGTGAGAATATCAAGCCTAGGTTCCAACTTTTTCATCGCATCTTTTCATACATCATTCACAAAATTTTTCCTGGCATATCACAGAGGGGTTAATTGGATTTCTTGAACACCGTCGTGGTCAAGATAGTGCTTATATCGGTTGCATGAAGTCAGGAGATGTGATTTCTGAAGAGTATGTAATTTACTATCCTATACCTTATTGCAACTTTATTGTAATTTTCCCATTTCATTTGTAGATCTTTGATGTTTGTAAAGGTTAATACAATTCAGCTTCTGAGCAAATAAAATTTTTTGATTTGCAGGGGAAAGCCTTGGTACGAACCTGACTGGTGGAAATTTGGGGATCAGAAATCGTAAGTGATTAATCCTATGGAAGAAAACAATATCTAATTGAATGCTTGATGTCTGTGTTGATACATGTGCACATTAGTTATATGTGTGACTGGCTAGGAAGTTTTTATTTACATGTGACAACTCTAGGAAGTTTTCATTCTCACCAAATTTTTTTCCCTTTCAGGTACTTCCGACATGCAGGTGGTTCACTCTTAATACTATCCAAGAACTTAGCTCGGTATATAAACATAAACAGGTTTGTTGTCAATTCTACAGCTGGGAAAAAGGGTTCTCATTTAGCTATAAATTTCATTATATGTTATCAAAATGATCATATGCTTCGTTTGTATTGCATCATGGCTCGCCGAAAGACTTATCCATGTTTATTGAATCTCTTGTAATTGAGTGGCTTACGTAATTACATTACTATGCCATAGCTTATAACTTTGCATGACATTTAGAGTTAATTTTTGCTAGCACATATTCCATATTTCATGACTGAATTCCTTGTTCCCTCGAAAGTGATATGAAACAGAATTCATTACGATTTTTTGTAGGTAACTCATAATGGGATTTTTTGTAATATAAGATGGACAAAGTTTTGGAGTTTAAGATGTTTTGCTACTTGTATTGTATCATTTGGTTGCCTTCTTCTAATGAGAATGAATTTTCTATACTAAGTTATGCATTCATTATCCTGTTAATAAATCTCGATCTCATTTTCATTTCTTCTTCCATATGTAGTGCATCTTTGAAGACTTATGCTCATGATGATGTATCAGTGGGTTCATGGATGATGGGTATCCAAGCCACATATATAGATGACAACCGTCTTTGCTGTGGTAGCATTAGACAAGGTAAATTGCTCCCACTTTTTTGTCCCAAAAAAAAAAAATCTTCTTTTGTCTTGCTTCACTGAAGGGATTATGGGAAAATAAATAAATGTATAAATGGCTTTCAATTCAAAAACCGAAAAGCAAAGGACAATCACCATTTATGAAAAAATCTGAGGGGTGGGTCTTGGTTATTTTGGACTTGATGGATGCAACTTGTGTTGACAATCACCATTTAACCCGTATTCCCAATTTTCCAGACAAGGTGTGTTCTTTGGCTTGATCAAAGGGGATAGAATCGTTTGTTAGAAGATGAATTGATCTGGCCATTCAGCAAGTTTTGCACGAGAATTGGATTACTGTTTGGATCATGATGTCCACATCTATGTTCAACTGAGATGCTGTGAGGATTGCAACAGATTTGCAAGATCATTCTTTTATATGTGCAGATGGGAAGGAATTATTTTTTTCACTGAATTATTATTATTTTTTTTATAAGACGGGAAGTCTGCTTACTGCAGTGAGTGATAGCTGTTGAATGTGAGTGATAGGTAGATACACTTTTGGATGAACTGGATGTGTTCTATATTTTGAGCGGTCAATAATATTAAAGCTTCTTTTTCTTAACTCCGCATGTTTCCCTTGGTCTTGGGACAAGGTGAGCTCATAATTTGTATGCAACTTTTTTTTTCTCACGAAACAGGTTGCATAAGGGTTTGTAGATCCTTTGTCCACTATATTCAGATTCCAAAATCGTACATCCAGAAATCCAGTAATTCACGATAGAAGATTAAAACATTCATTGACAGACATAATTGGGAACTAGACCATGGCCGCCAGAACTTGCTCAAATGCTCAATCAAATTTCTTCTCATGGTTAATGACAACTGAACATGAATTTACCTTTCCTATCAATCGCATTTGGAAACCCAGAATCATTTGGGTGAGAAAACAAAACTGTAAATACCCTAATCCTATATGGTATGATACTGGCAGATTATGACACTGTTATGGTGATCAGGCGACACCCGGATTTGAACTGGGGAAAAAGGATTTGCAGTCCCCCGCCTTACCGCTTGGCCATGCCGCCAAAACGATTAAGTTGATGAAAGCTGCTGCTCTTGAATTGCAAGAGGTACAGCTGGTCTCCATGTTGTACCATCTGGGCTGTCCATAAGGGCGATTCCCACAGCAGCTAAACCTTTTCTAATTGTATCTGATTTTTCATAATCTTTGTTCTTCCTTGCTTCCGTTCTTTCCTCAATTTTTTGCAGTACTTGATCTTCTGTTAACTTTGCACGCTTCAAGGCTCTATCCTTCAACTGCTGCAAAATCTGTAGTATAAAAACAGTTTATTATGTTCGACAATAAATCATCTGGCCAAAAAAGGGTACAATAAACCCTATTAATAAACATTATTACAAACAATAACTTTTATCTTCTGATCAAAACCAACGAGCACTACTACTGTCACATCATATTTTTCTCCCCACAATTTTTTCTCAAACTTACAAAATAATAATATCATAAGTTCCATTTTACATTGAAAATGTAGTGAGAAACAGGTGGGAAAGAATAGTGGCAAGCCAATAATAAGCAGCAAAACCAACAAAAAACACAGAGGAACACAAGTATTCTTTTTAGGAGGGTGGGGGGTTACTTTTTGTACAGGAATCAAATCAGCTAGTCAAATAAGGCATATATTGTCATTTCATTGTAAAATTATGTAGAATTCAAAGAAAAAACAAAAAATCATAAACTCGTAATATGATGGAGACACCAACTTCTGTACCTCGGAGTAATTTGCAGGCATCAATCCTAAGTTGCTCAAAACATTCCTGATTGTCTTTTCCAAAGCTGCAAGCGACTCAATTCGAAATTTTTCCTTCTTCCCCTGTAAGTATATATACAAATAATAGAGATCAAGAATGTGAAAACGGGAAAAAAATATAAAAAAATAAAAAATAAATAAAACAGACATTAGCACTCATATCATTAATGAGAAATAGGAGCATGACTTATGCAGCAGGTTGATCATTAACTTACAATTTTGTTTCATTCTAACTTGAAAGATGCTTGGAATACTAATTTCATATGTAACGCAAAACGATCCCCAAATTATTTGCACTCCAAAAGAAAACCCACATCGCATACTAAACATAAAGAGTTTCTAGCATGCTATATGCCTACAGTTAATTACAATCACAAGGTTAAACTTTTTGATCTGTGGAGGAAGGATTCAAACTTGGGATCACTTCCAACAAAGTGGAGAGAAATACCACTAGATCAATAGCTATTTGGTATCACAAAGTTAAACTTAATGAATATGACCCAATACCTTACGAGTATGTAGCAGATCATTGATAGTTTTTAATGGGTCTGATAGTGCAGCCAAAACAACAGGAGTGTGAAGATCATCTGACATTGATGTTACAAAAACATTATAGAACTTATTGATGATTTCCACTGTATCAGGAGGGATATTATCCTTTAGGGTTGCCACACCCTGCTGGCTTAGAACACATTCACAATCATGTAGCGTCTGAAACCAAAGATAAATTTGATGAAAACAAATCAAACCAAATCAATATATAAAAAGATAAACAGGAATCTCTACAATAGAAAATTTTAAAGATTCTTTATAGGTAGACAATGTTCAAAATATTGTGAAATCCTGATGGCATCTACACAAAGTATACATAGATATGCAACTGCATCTTCCATCAAGGACCAAAGCATATAAATTGATCTGAAGAACCACAGAAGACTGATAAATGTAGAAGTAGGATGCGATGATACCTGATAAATGTAGAAAATCCGGTCTGAAGCACTTTCAAGCTGCACATCAGAGTAGTTGACCGGAGACTGATAATGGGTCCCTAACAAGAATAGTCGCAAGGCCAGTGGATGGTAAAGGTCTATAACCTGGAAGATCAAAAATTATAACAAAAGGATAAAATCAGATAAGACTTAGATTCTAAAGAGAGAGTACCAAACCATCAGAATGCCAGTTGCCAAAAATTTAAAATAAGAAAAAAAGTGTGACTGCTCTAAAAAGTATGGAATCCCTTTTACCTGCCGAATTGTAAAGAAGTTTCCAAGGGATTTGGACATTTTCTCTGAGTCTACAGTGACAAAACCATTGTGTATCCAGTAGCTTATGTTACTCTGTTTACATGCAGCACAACTCTGAGCAATCTCATTCTCATGGTGGGGAAACACAAGGTCCATCCCTCCACCATGTATGTCAAAAGAGTAACCCAGATAAGCAGCACTCATGGCACTGCACTCAATATGCCAACCAGGTCTTCCAGGGCCCCATGGACTGCCCCAGAAGGGTTCCCCTTCCTTTGCAGACTGTAAACATTTCAGAACTCATAAAACAGCTAAAGATGAACTGCTAACAAAAAAGATATCATAATTAATAGCTAACAAACAATTAACAAACAGGACTGCTTTATAGTAATAACATGAATCTGCTAAGAGTCAGGCAGATTAACTGATGCAAATAAAATGTCAAAGTTCCCATCTTATATAGTTGGATGTTAGCATGCACACACATAAATTACCATAATTTTTTATAGTCATCAAAGACGCTACCTTCCACAAGGCAAAATCAGCAGGATTTTTCTTCCTTGAATCAAAAGCAACCCGCTCACCAGCTCGATTATCTTCTAATTTTCGTCCAGATAGATGTCCATAATCTGGGAACTTGTCAACACTGTAGTACACATCCCCATCAACTGCATAGGCATATCCATTTTCAATAATCTGCCCAGGAAGCACATCAAGAAATCAAAAATTGATATATTGCAGAATCCCAGAAAACTATCCTAAAATTAACCTGCAGAAGTGCACATGGGCATATGAGTGAGTGAGAGAGAGAGAGAGAGAGAGAGAGAGTTAAAATATAGAGCACGAGAACAGAAATATCTATGATGTGTCTAATATATATATATATACATCATAACATATTACACTTATATGATCTACAAACTTGGCAAACCATCCAGTTTAATATTCAAGAATGTCAGTTAGCAGGAAAATCTTGGGGATGCAAGTTAACAATTCCACCAAAGAAGGAAACACAAAGGACAAAGCAAAACCTTATAAGAGTGCATACCCTTTGTAAAAGTACACAAGGTGCTAAAATCCTGAAAGTGACTTTTAACAGATTCAAAATATGGGTGGAAAAAAGTACCTGCTTGATCATATCAAGGATTTGTGGCATGTGATCAGACACTCGCGGTTCCACAGAAGGAGGCAGGCAATGAAGATAGGCCATATCTCGATTGAACTCCTCGCAGTAACGTCTACTCAAACTGATTGCATCCTCCCCCAACTCATTTGCTCTAGCAATTATCTACAGAAGAATTTGAAAAGTGCAGACTCAGCTATCCTGTCATACCAATGTGGAAAGTATTGGTATTATTTTGTAACACAAATTCAAGCTGTATCATTAAATTTAAGAACAGCCAACCAAATTCACTAGTTATTGGCAACCCAGAAGAGAAATCTAAGTTGTACAATGTAAATGAATACAACCCATGTCTCAAAAATAAAGAAATTAACAAAAGACAGAAAAAGAAACTTACTTCAAGTTGCACAATGTCAATGAATACAACCCATGTATCAAAAACAAAGATATCTAACAAAAGGAAGAAAAAGAAACTTACTTTGTCATCAACATCGGTGAAATTCCGAACATAAGTGACTTGATACCCCAAATGCCTAAGATATCTGCCTATTTCTCAAAACAATAAGCCTCAAATCAGCATAAAAACCAAAACAAAATCAACCCAAAACAAATAAAAGAGAGAGGGACCTGTAGAGAACATCGAAGGTAACGTAGACGCGAGCATGGCCGATATGGCTGAGATCGTAGGCTGTGACTCCACAGACATACATGCCCACCTTCCCTTCAGTTTTGGGCCTGAACACCTCCTTCTTCCTACTCATTGTGTTGTACAGAAAAAGCTCCGAAGATTCTGGACTCTCCGCTTTGCCACAGCCCACAATCGACGGCTGAGAGTGGGTTGAAGTAGTTACGCAGCGAATTCTCCTTTTGGGATTGAAGTACAAGTTGCGGAAATTGTGGGTTCCGAGTTGAAGCGTCCGAGTCGAGTAGGGAATTGAGAACAAGGGTCTGTAGCACTTGAGCAGAGTGCCCATGTTGCTCTCTGTCTCTGTTAGTGAAGTTCTCGGAGCTGAGCGACTGTGCCTGTGCCTCACGCTCTCTCGGATATGTCGATATGTCGATATGTCGATATGTCAATATGTCGTCTGTGTGTGGTTTGTGAATTAGCTACCAAGAATAAGCGAGCCAATTTGTTTGGGGCCTGGGTCAGTTGACTCCTTTGGCGCTCACTTTGGGCTTCCAATGGCTTTTTCTACTTGATATTTAGAGTTTTTTTTTTTTTTTGAGCTTTTTTTTCAATAATATCACCCAGATTATATTGAGGGTGTGCACAATTATCATCCATAAAAAATAAAAGAAAAAAGAAAATTTACAATACAATTTACCACTAATATTTTCACATACGTGATAATGTAGCAACTATCGTTCACTTCCGTAATACAATTGATTGAAATCTTCTTGAAGTTAGGTGCCCCATTGTCATGTATGTGAAAGTATAAGTTGTTATTGTTAATGATAAAAATTTTATAGTCTAGGTGATATTAGTGCAAAAAAAGTCTTTCTATTTAATTTATTTATCTCATAAAAAAAATTTAGAACTTGTGACCTGTTTAATATTGTTATTATTACTAGATTAATAACTAGTTGGCCATGTAAACTAATGTTAGGTGGACTTTGTTTAAGAATTTGGGTTTGTTTAATAAAATTTTTAATATAAATCTTTAATGTTAGACCATAAAGTCAAAATGTTCAACTCTTAAATTTGAAATGATAGGCGTGACATCCTTTCATTTCTTCCTTGGCTCACAAATAGCCCCTACCATTTGTCATTACCCATTGTTTTTGAAAAAAGAAGAAGATATTTATAAGTAGATCATATTTCTATGTCAGATCGATCAAAGTAGTAAAACCCTTATGGCAGGTGAATCATGACCAATTGGTAATTGATACATCATTTTCCAGTTACCATATTCTATGGTTCATCAAGAGAAGAGAAGAGAACAAGACTCAAATTCTTACTATGAGTGTGGGGTACTCGGTGAAGTGCTATATTAAGATAACAAGATTTACACGCCTTTGATCACCAAAAAAATAGAAGAAGAAGAAGTAAAAACCCTATTTAATTACAAGCAGGCACAGTTATGTTGGGAATGTGAACAAACACAATAGAGAAAGGTGCCACTGTTGTGGGATCTGATGGCCCTACTAATATTGGTTCCAAGGGTGGTATATGCCCAGATAAATCAACAGTTAGTTCTTTCCCATTTAGAAGCATTACTTGGCTGTGCAAGTCTCCATCTTTAGCGGTTAGGTGGTATTCTTCTCTTGAATTCTTGCTACTACTTTTAGAATCCTGGAGGCCTTGGTGCAAATTCAGAACACTAGGGCTGCCACCATTTTCAGTCGAAACTCGAACTTGAACTGTGGTGTTACCATCTAGGTTGATGAGGAGCACTGTGATTCCTTGCTGCATTGATTAATATGAAATTACGCTTAATGGGATTAGCTAATTAAGCACACTCTTTAATTTCATTTCTCTATGTGAATCTTTGTGCAGCTAATACTTACTGTTTTCTTTGAACAATGAGCATATCCGCGCATTTTCTGTGTCCCAGAGAAGCTTGTGGACAGGACCTTGTTTCCCATTAAGCGATGCCAAAGAAGAGCACTATAAAGATACACGTACATATGTCAGATGGGGGGTTTCTTTCGTTTGTTTTGCGAGAATGGGGGCTGAGAATGAGTTTGAGATTCCTTTCTTATATTTGGTATGAGACTAATTACCTGTAATAATCAGGATTTGGTTCAAAGGTGTTGGTGTTGAGAAGGCCATAGTTTCCACCAATCAATGTTTGTCTGCAATATGTTTTGGTATCATATGATGCTGCCATTCCAAGCTGGTCCAGGTACCTGTTTGGTTAGTGGGAAACATGCATAGTCTCTGTTCATCAAAATACTTTAGATACTATAGAAGAAGAATAAGAAAACAGTTGGGAGCTGCTTAATTACCAGAAACTAAACACAAATGCATTTGTAACAAGGTTATGGCCACTGTTGTAGGCACCTCCTGCTTCACCAACCCATGCCACTGCTGAAGTATTTGAATTCTTAAGTAGGATTTGTAGGCTATTGAAGGTCTGGGAAACACCATCAAGAACAGATGGGTCTAGGATCTTTTCAACAAGATCTTTAGCACTACCTTAATTAATATGAGAAATGAATAGGGCACGTGTCATTCAAGAAGTTGAATTGCTAGAAACTTAATGAAAGTTCTTAAAAAGCGCCTTAATTTTCTTAAATGGCATGTTATGTTGCTAGATTGTTAATCTGATATCATACATAAAATTCAAGATCTACCTAATCGATGGTCAAGATTAACAGCATGGCAACATAACATACTTGAGGGTGACACAAGAGAAGATTTCCCTTAGTATACCTGGACCAAGGTTATATATGTGGTGAGTGACTGCTTGAAGAGATTCAGGTGATTTATCAATAAACTCTGTAAACCAATTGGCATCAAAGAACCCTCCTGGTGCCAAGACTAGTGGCTTGACTTCCAAACTTGCATAGATATTTTGAACCAGGTCTTGCAGAGAGTTTATGTCTGATGCATATTGGTCTGCTGCAACTCTTGTTCCAACTCCATTCCCACTCAGTTCATTTCCTGACAAGCCACTTTGTTAACTTGCTTTCCAAGCATACCCTAATAACCCTTGTTTACCAACACAAAATGTATACTAAGTTCTTACCAAGCTCCCAACCATGAATTGTATATCCCTTGTTGACTGTGTATCTTATAAGAGATTCAGCATTGCTGGAATTCCAAGCACCCACAGCAGAACCTTGGGAATCTATGGTCCTGCCTCTCAGTGCATTTAAACCAAATATAACCACAGCCCTGTTTTGAAAATAAATTAGCATGATATGGGTTAGACTTCAGAGTAATATTATTTGTACTATATGTTAGTTTGATATACATCATCCGTCCATCGCAATTATTTATGCATGTTGAGTATGTGGAAAACGTGATCGGTAAATATGATATAAATAGTTTTATTGTATGGTTTATGTAGAAATATAATGTTTTCAGAAGATTAAATTAAGAGAGATTGATGTGAATAAAATGCACAACCCATTTTCAAATGGTGTCATGTAATTAAAGTGAAATACTATACCCGGTTTTGTTGAAGAAAGTGTTTAGTTGGTCCCATCGAGACATAGGCAAGTAACCTTGGGAGAAACCAAACAGTTCCGAACCATTTTTGACAAATGAAGTAAGATATTGGTGTTGACTGCCTTCAATCTGGTATATGGCTCTGTCTTGTAAGGTGCCACCCAGCCTAATTTTCAAGGGTGAAAATGCTGCAATAAAATAGAGGGCAGAGTTCATGAAATTAGCATCATCTACTTGTTTTGTCTTTTTCATTTGTTTTCTTTGAGCTGAATGTGTTTTGATGTGTACCTTTTATAGCATTTAAAAGTATGACATTGTCAAGGTCCTACCAACAAGAAAATACACATTAGAACAAAAAAAAATATAGGCTTTTGAAATTAAATAATGCATATTAGTTGAAGGGGAAACTAGACTTATATATATTGACACGTGAGGCTTAAAATTCCGATAGAGAGATTCTTTACTCTCAACAGTCAACGCAGTAAAAGAACACCTGTGTTCAGTGTTTCACTGATTCATGCACCCAAAAGAGAGAAGAAAAAAGAGACCTCTACTGGATATGCATGCTTTTATTCTAATAGCTATAAGCAGGTGTTGAATCAATTATTTCCAATTAGAACCAGAAATAAAGTCTGTGAGGGTGGGTGGGCTTACTAGATTGAGAAGAGAAGCACTGCCCCAGCTGCAAGTTCCATAGTCACATTTCTGAGGAGGCCACCAGTCTATTGTGGCACACACAAAGTCATCATCTATAGCTCCAATTGCAACTGTTCCATTGACAAAAACAGAACTGTGATCTTCAGTGCTTTGCGAAGCCACAGAGATCCTGTGGTTGTGAGCTACTCTGTACACCCAATAGCAAAGCAATAAGAGAAGCACCAGAGAACGCATTATTTCATATGATTCCTCTGAAGTCAGTCTCTGTGAGGCTTATAATGGTGTGCAACTGCAGGAGACTTGGGTCTTAATGCTGGGATTGACATTGGTTTGTACTATTTTTGTATAGGGTGGGACTATTAAGGGTGAGATTCTACTGCTGTGTGCCGCTAGTGAGTGATTGATCGATTTGGCCCTTTCTTTGTGACGTGGCCCTTTAATTATTCTCTATAATAATATCTGTGATATATCATATATATTGAGAAGAAAACCTCCCCACTAACGAACCCATTTCCTTTGTGCTGTCAAATATCAGCAAGTCTCTTTCCTTGTTCATCAAATAATATATATATAAGTATTTCATTTTTTAAAATTTTTATTCACATTTGAAATACATTTATTTCAGCAAGACACATCATTTGTGCAAATTTGGTGAGCAAATTTGAAAAAGGATCTCCCAAGTATTAATAACAGCTAGCTATTACAATAAGTAACTAGCTATTAATCTGTGATATATCTCTTTCTAATATTAAGAGAAGTTTCGAGTTTGAATCTCCCATTCCACATATAAGTTAAATTAAATACGTAAATTATTTTCAGAATAATGCCTTCCTCATATGTTTGAGAATTGAGATCAAAGGGCAATAGGCAACTAAGGCAGGGTTCAATTGCGTTAGAAGTACTCTTCAGGGAAGGTAGGTCGTCCAATCTTTTAGGTGGAATCTGGGTAACCACTTATTTGGTCAAAGGCTTGTTTTGAACTTTTATGTGGGCATGCAATTATCCAGAACAATTGGTTAAACTTATCCCCTAAATCCTAATCCTTAATGCCAAAAAGAAACAGTGTAATTCAATTATAAATATATTTCATCTCGCATATTTAATTGGCCAACTCGGGTAATAACCTAGACTAAGTTCGAAAAAAGAAAAAAATTACAACCAACTAGCTATTAATTTAAGATTTATTTGCATATTTAATCTCTAAAATTATAATTTCGTCTCACATTATTTTCTTAAAGTTTATTGTTTCAATTTACTTTTTTTTAGTTTCTTATATATCTCTCATAATCCAAAATCTTAAAGTGCATCAATTCCATCTTTTGAATTAGTTACGTATGGTATCGACATGGTAGAGGATAAATTGACGGACTGAACAAGTTTGGGTTATATAAGACATGAAAGAAACTTGTGTAGGGTAAATTGAGATAATAAATTTTAAAAGGATAAGACGAAATTATTATTTTAGAAAGTAAATGTGCAAATAAATTTTAATATATAGTATTTCTCCTTCACTCTCCAAACCTTCACACACTGTCGGACCCTCGGCAATCCTAGTTGTATAATTACACTGGGATGTTTTTTTTGGTTTAATGGGGCCCTAAGGCCCAACAAGCAAAAGCAAACAATCAACAAACAAGCCCATAGGGCCCAACACAATGTAATAGTATGAATCTGAATATCAAAGTAGAAGGAATCATTTAGAATTTAAAATTTAAAATTTAAAATTCATGTATTCATTTAATTTCTTTTAATGCAAACATAAATTTTTTGGTATTAATAACATCAAATTTAATTGCAAATTTCACGTGAAGCCCTTAATTAAGCCCTTACACACAGAATATTATTTTTGCTTACCATATTTATTATCCAGGAGCCCTTATAAATTCAGTTCAATTTCTATCACTTTTCACCTCAAAAGCTCAAACATCGATCCATCAAGGCAAGCCAAGAAAAATCATTCTGTGTGTCTCAAATGGCAGCTACCATGAAGTTCATCTGCGTGGTTTTCCTTTGCAGTCTCATTTCAGGAGGTAAATTAAGCAATTATCACTCTCCCTTTGCCTTCTTGCTCAAGGCAAATCCTAGTTAGCTAGTAATTTTCATTTGGTTTATACGTATATGCATATGTTGTTTACTTCTTAATTAAAAATGGTGATAGCGATTGGTTTACTTGACAGATATGTAGTTACACATTTAGTCAAAATTACAGTCTGATAACACTTTCGATTCACCTATTAATTTGTATTTTTGCTCGTACGTACTTCTTGCACATTCATTATGTACAAATTAATTTGAGCAACATACACAATGTTGGATCCATATATATATATATTGCAGGGAACTGCCAACCTTGCTCTGTGGACAATCTTACAATAAAACAGGCTCAAACTGGAAAGACAGTCGAAAACAAGGCAGAGTGGAGCATAACCATCACAAATGAGTGCTCATGTTCTCAGCTGGACGTTAAGCTAAGCTGCAATGGATTTCAAACTGTGGAGAAAATTGATCCTTCAATTTTGAGCAAATCTGGTAGCGAGTGTCTCATTAACAATGGCCAACCTCTGCATTCGCGTGCTGCTTTTAGCTTCACATACGCTTCGGACACTTCCTTTCTTTTCAAGCCACTCTCTTCCCAAATTGCTTGTTCTTGAACCCTAATTGTTTTCACACAATGTCACTTCCCTTTTCTTATTTATGAATAATATCAATAAGAGCTGACTCTTGTACGCATTCATTTGAATATTGATTGAATAGAAAAACTTGGTTGGAAAAGTTATTGTGTCTGGGAGAGAAATTTGGTTCATTAGTAATAGTTTATGGCTTATTATGAGACTATATATGAAACTTTAGTTTTATATATGCGGGTAAATTTGAGCCTCTAATTTACTCAATTAAATCTAGGAGGGTTATTCTCATTTCTTCCATCCCTTAATGTTTTTGGTACAATAGTTTCTTATAGTTAATTTCAATATCTTGAGCGCACAATTGACAGCAATTTCTGTATTACAATTCTTATTTGGTTGAGAACTTAGAAGTAAATTTCAATGAGTCAAAGTCAAACAATATTACCTAAATATATATATTTACATATAGATATAATGTATTAATTTGATATAATTAATTGATATACAATGTAATATATAGGATGAATTTGAATTTTAAAATTATTAAATACAACGAATCATTTGAAATTTATGTATTTCTTCAAATTTTTTTTTTCATACAAATACAAATCTTTATGTATCCTTATATAACAGGATTTAAACAATTGAGTTATATATTTCACGTAGAGCCATAACCACCAATTTTTATTAACGCTAAGATTTTATACCATTTATAAAAGGATGCAATTTATATATGCATTAGGTTTCTTACCACTTTTATAAACATAGAATCCCTTATAAAATTGGGTTTGATTGATTTTCATTTTCTTTCATCGAACCGCAAGCCAGGCCAGTCAAGAAAACCAAAAACAATTGTGGTGTTTATCTGATCTAATGGCAGCTGTTGTGAAGTTTTTTTGCCTGCTTTTTCTTTGCAGTCTCATTGTAGGAGGTAAAGTTGATTTACCTCTTTATAATAATACTCTCACCATTCCTTGGCAGTCTTGCTTCAAGCAAACCCTAGCTAGCTAGTTAATAATGTTTTCTTTGGCTTATTGCAGGTGAGTGCCAACCTTGCGGTGAGAAGAGTCTTAAAGTGAGCCAAACTGCAACTGGGAAGTTGGTCAAAAACAAGCCTGAGTGGAATGTAACAATCTACAATAACTGCATATGTACTCAACTTGGTGTTAAACTAAGCTGCGATGGATTTGAAACTGTGAAAGACATTGATGCTTCAATCTTGAGAAAATCTGGGAGTGTTTGTCTGGTCAATAATGGCTCACCTATCTATGGATATGATCAGTTCAGTTTCACCTATGCTTGGTCCACTTCATTTGCCTTTAAGCTCCTCTTCGCCCAAGTTGCTTGCTCTTGAATTGGAGATCGAATCAACTTCGATCATTTCCTTGTTGTTTCTCATGAATAATATATAAGAGCTCCATTTTCTACAGGCTGTGGATGTTCAATTGCTAATTAATATTCTTAAAAAACAAGAAAAAGAGAACGAATATATACTTGTATCACTGATCGATATTATTGTGCTTATTTAATTATGTTTTCAATATAAATATATTATAGAATATTAAATACTAAATCTTAATTAGAATGACATTGTTTTAGATATAATCACAATATCAGTAAACAAAAAAAAATTAACCAGCTGGTACTTGTCTGATTTTATTTTTTTTGTTTAATTCTTTAATAATCTACATGTATCACTGATCGATATTATTGTGCTTATTTAATTATATTTTCAATATAAATATATTATAGAATATTAAATACTAAATCTTAATTAGAATGGCATTGTTTTAGAATCACAATATCAGTAAACAAAAAAAAATTAACCAGCTGGTACTTGTCTGATTTTATTTTATTTTGTTTAATTCTTTAATAATCTGTTGAACCAAACAAGGTATGGAGCTACATGTGGACCTTAAGTGGTCATGGCCCCCAAGAAAAATCATGTGACTCAACTCAATGCAGTTTTTAAAAAATTTTAAAAAAATGTGCAGTAGATTAGTAGTCTAGAAAATTATTAAAAATTTTGAATAATACCCCCCCAATTACGACATATAAATATTCGGCCCCCTCCAGAAGAAAATTTCTAACTCGGCCCCTAAACCAAACAAACCCCCACAACCTAATAACGGCTCTAATTTTATCACATGCTATATATATAATAGCACTACCAAACTGAAGACGTGACATGAAAAGTGCCTTATATTTAGCATATGAACGGTTGACTTGAGCCCTATATTATATGCATGTATGGATGTACAGTTGAGAGATCAGAGAAGTTGAATAATATTTATTCCTGTATATTCTCTAATTGATTTTTAATTCTTACCATATATAACTTCTTTTGGGTTTTGATTTGGTAGGCACTCATAATAATAGCATATAAATTTAAATAGTTCTTGCCATGTGAGTGTTTTTATTATAGTATATATACGTGTCTGTCTTAATGGTTCAAATCATCAAAGAATATAATTTGGCAAACTTATAGAGATGGTGAGAGGCAGAGCAGTAGGTGCAATGGCAGGCACTACTACTCTTAATCTATTTTCAGCTATTCTTCTACTCACCCTTCTTAGCAAAGGTAAGAAATATTATAATACTTCCTAAGAGAAAAAGCTAATTGTGTTCATCTGATACAATATTAAAAATTTACTTAGATTATAATAGCCAATTAATTTTCACAACAAAATTCTATGCATTGTTCTCTAATTACCAAATAATCTATCTGCTAATCACAGGCATGTGCCAAAAGTGCTGTACAAGTGACCTGCAAATTAGCCAAAGCAAAACAGGGAGTTTGGTGCAAGAAAAGCCAGAGTTTGAGGTGAATGTGCTGAATGCATGCGCATGTCTTCAAGGGAAAGTGAAATTAGAGTGCAATGGGTTTCAGACTACTGAAACTGTTAGTCCCTCGACATTGCTCAAATCTGGCAATGAGTGTCTTTTCAACAATGGCTCATCTCTTATACCATTTTCTCAAACTAGCTTCAAGTATGCATGGGACACACAATTTCTATTCAAGCCACTTTCCTCTGAGATTAACTGTAATTGAAGGAGCTAGAGATGACTGTTTTTGACATGTATGCAAGGGCTCCCATCATATAAACATGGGTCTCACATATGTGTAACTTAAGTTTTCCTAAATAAAGAGACAAGTCCTTAGATTACTATTTATTATAGGAAAATTAAAGGCTTAAACTGGAATAATTGCCATAAAAATTACTGACCAAATATAAATATTTTACTTTTTCTTGTCTATATATGTTATAAATATAATAACTATTTTGAAACGAAACGCACTTAATATTTTGAAATGAAGCTGATTTTATTGCCTTAACAACAGTTTTATAGACTAGACTCTATTAGCTAAGCAGAGAATATAAATTATACCATAACACACCATCAATCTCCACCAAGGATTCCAAAATTTTTTTAGCAATGGCTGCCATTGTCAAGTCCTTTTTTGTGATCAAGTTGAGTTGCCAAGGATTTCAGACAGTGGAACCTGTGAGTCCTTCAATCCTATCCAAGCAAGGTGACAATTGCCTCCTCATTAATGGCGATGCCTTGGCAGCTGGTGCTTCTGTCAATTTCTCCTATGCTTGGGATTTTCCTTTTCTTCTGTCGCCTGCAGTGTCTATCATTGCTGGTTGTTGAGAGAAGAGGTGCTAAGTGAAGTCCTTGGAATTTAAGTTTTTATTGTAATACATGCAGATGATCCATGCTTACTGCCAAAATAATATTAACTCAGTCATTTACAAACTAATTAATCATTAGTTTAATGTTATTTCTTTGTTCACAATGTTGAAAATAAGCATATCAACCAACAACAAAATTTTTTGCTTAATTGTTGTCTGCTAGATCTTGTTAACGGTGTAGTGTCTCATTTGTTAATAGCGCTCTACAAATGACTTGGGGATTAGCCAAACCAAAACAGGAGTTTTGGTGCAAGCAAAGCCAGAGTTTAAAGTGAAGGTACTGAATGCATGCCAAAGTCTTCAAGTCAATGACCAATAATAAATATATTTTGAGTAATTTCAGGAGCTCTCGAAAGTAATAAATCTCTAAAAATTAATGACCAATACTATGTCTTTTAAGGTTTTCTCTATACGCATTTACGTCAGTGAATCTCATTCGATCAAGCAAATCTTTGAAAATCCAATTTGAGAGCTGCTTTTATTGCCTTACCATAATTATCGACTATTCTCCATGAGGCAGAGAATATAAATGAGACCATAACCATAACCCACCATCCATCTTCACCAAGGATTCCAAAAGCGAAATATTTCTTTAAACCCAAAGTTATTGACAATGGCTGCCATTGTCAAGTCCTTTATTGTGATTCTGCTGTTGGGTCTCATTAGCAAAGGTAAACCAGTGCTTTTAACTATTCAATTTATTTGGTCGCTTCCCTTGTATCTATGTCAGGTGCAGGGTTTTTTTCAATTTCGTACTCTAACTTTGGGCCAAAATACATGAAAAATGTGGTTAGATCATTCTCTGCTAATGTTTTTATGATGACCTTGTGGTCACGATTAGTCTAATGGCATTTTTTTTTTTGACCAAAGTAGTCTAATGGAATTTAAGGAAAAGTATATAGTATGAAATACAACCTTTGAATTTGAGGGGTTCATTTTTGAACATCATATGAATCCTTACAATAGGCAAGGTTTGATTGGTTTCATATTATTGAATGATGAAAATTGCAGGGTTTTGTCAATCTTGTTCTTTGGACAACATTAACATTGGTACAAACCGAAGTGGGAGAGAGATAGGAGGCAAGCCCGAATGGAATGTTGTTGTGACCAACAACTGCAAATGCCCTCAAAAATTCATAAAACTGAGTTGCCCGGGATTTCAGACTGTAGAACCTGTCAACCCATCAATCCTATTGCAACAAGGTGACAAGTGCCTCCTCATCAATGGCGATGCCTTAGCTGCTGGTGATTCTGTCAACTTCTCATATGCTTGGGACCCTCCTTTCCTTTTATTGCCTGCAGAGTCTGAGAACCTTGATTGTTGAGAGAAGGGGTCCTAAGTGCGTGAGCTTTAAAAGTTTTAAATAAGTCATTGGAATTTTAGTTTTAATGTAATACATGCAGATGTTCCATACTTGCACAAAAATATTAACTCAGCGATTTGCATGAACAATAAATGGTTTGACCCCAATAATTTTCTTTTATCAGAGATTCTAACAGGCCATTCTCATTTTCATCCACAGAGAGAGAGAGAGAGAGAGAGAGAGAGAGAGAGAGAGAGAAATAACTATTAAAGGTGTAGAATTAAGAAATATGACAGCTTCATGAACAGTACTGGGAACATTTCTACCATATGTGGACAGACCACCTAAATACTGAACTCCTACTACCTACCCCAACCTGAAAACCAGAAAAAGGCGGCAAATTAATAGAGAAAATGAAAATTTTTTCATTTCCTCCTCTTTGCAGGTGGCTGGGGTATCTCCTCTTCCTCCTCTTCCTCATCGTCTTCATCATCTTCTGTCTCTTCGTCCCCATCATCGCCATCGTCGTCATCATCGTCGTCGTCGTCGTCATCTTTCTCATCATCATCTTCCTCTTCACTTGCACCATCACCATTGGCCTCAGGCTCATCTTCTGGATTTACTTTACCATCCTCACCCTCTTCCCCAGAGGCATCATCCTCCTCACCTCCCTCATCATCCTGGTCATCACCAGCATCATCATCACCATCCTCGTCGTCCTCAGTTTCACTTCCATCTGTGTTCTCAGGCCCAGGTTTTTTCACTGCATAAATCTCAGTGATAGGAAACCTGCAGACAAAATTTGGTTTCATATGAATTCCCCTCAAAAGAATTTAACATTAAGTGAAAAAAAAAACTGACACCACTAACCCTGTGACTGTCTCAGGTTCTTTGGGAAAAATATCAGTTCTGTTAGGTGTAGATCCCATCTGAAAGACCACAAACTCATGGTGAATAAAGATCCAAGGTAGAAAAATTCAAGACTTAGCCTAAAACAGGAGTGGACTGAAACTAGTACATAAGGATGTAACTTCATGAGTATTCACCCCACATGGACACACATAGAGAGGGAACAGGATATTCAGTTACTCAGACTTTATTTTTCTCCAAACCCCAACACAGGGTTGGAAACAACTTATAGCTTGAACAGTCACTAAGATGGCTTCATATACTCAGTCTTAAAGGGGGTTTGTTTTCAGTTGTTGGAACTATCATCACTGATTACTCAATTTTGAGCAAAGAAAAGAGATTGAGAATGCCCTTGGCCAATAACATGGGTTTTCAAATTTTGTTTTACAACAGCACGAAAATTGGAACTAACTGAAATGTTAAACAACGATAATCAAACTACATACAATACAAAGCATTCCCCCTAACTTCTCTTGGGGTTAATAAGGAGAGACGGCGATGGGAGAGATAAAGACAGAAATACATTAGTCATCTTGGCCACTAACACAAAAGTTCATTATATCCTTCACCAATTCCTCTTCTTCTCTTTGGTATGGGCTTAAAACATACCCCAACAACACTCCACTCCTTCAAGACCTGAACTATAGCCCAGAGAGCTAAGTTGAGGATTCCCCTCCACTTTAAAAATGTGACCAATAAAGCAAGAAAATTCTCTTCAAACTAGAAGTTTCAAAGAAATAAAGTTTTTTAAGGACCAAAAAAGAGTTGGTTCAGTAGTTGTAAGGCATCATACAAGACCATGACAATCCATCTCCTCCCCTGCCCATGAGGTTAGACATTATACATTTTCATAAACCTGTAAGTATCTTCCACCTAATAAACATAGTATTATGAAAACATGAAAATACTGCTTGTGTTAAGCAGAACCATGTGCCAACCACCTTGAAACATGAGGCAATATTTTAGGTAATTTAGAATTAAAGGCTAGTATCTCAAACTATTGGTGTGCCACAGAAACAGAAAGGATTCATCTCTAAGGCGATATTGTAAAGTAAAAGCATGCAGCTATTTAGAAAATCCATGCACGGATCAGGCCATCATATAATTTGAACCCTAAAGTTAAATTACATTCAGTCATATTTCCAGATCAGAATGATGGAAAATTTACAAGGCCAAGATCCGGGGTTGATGAAAATTCGAATTCTATACAAAGGGCACAATTTTTCTTCTTTCTTTCTTTCGTTCTTTCTTTCTTATTTTGAACAAGATATTCTCTTCCAATCTCTTTGTTTTCTTCTTTCAAGTTTGTAGCCTAGTTCAAGTTTGAATAAGTATGAAAATACTCAGTAAACGATTAAAACAGTGCAAAACCATAAAATCCATATAATATAATAAAAAATTGGAAACGAAAAAGCATCTCCAAAAATCTACAAAATCTTAAAATAGAGTAAAACCCTTGAAAAGCATTGAAAGGAAAAGAATCATAGAAGGCTTAGAAGCANGGCTTAGAAGCACAAAAAAAAAACCAAAAAAAAAAAATGTTCCAGACAAAGCCTAAGCCACAATAGAAGAAACCGAAGTTCTAGGAATACAAAATAACACAAAACCCCCTACGTACTCAGAGAAACCCCAATGCACAAATCCAAACACAATAAATGAGGTAAAAACATACAAATTGAAAACTCACAACCAGAACAAAAAATTGAAAGCAATTTACAACAGTATACTAAGGCAAAATTAGGTTAAACAAAATAACAGAGCGCATACCAGCAAGAAAGACAAAGCAATAGACTTAGCAGCAGCAATGGCTGCCTCAGCCCCCATAGCCTGCACTACAGAGCAGAAAAAGCCATCCAAAACCATACCGCTCGAGCAGAGGCTCTCCGTCTCCATACCCATAGAATTAAAATTCTAGGAAGAGGAAACCCTAATTGAGAGAGAATTTGAGGAGAGAAAAAGCTAGGGTTTTGGAAATTGAGGGCTTAAGCTAGGGTTTTGAGGATATTGTAATTGGGAGAGAGAAAATTTTGACGCCACAGTAGCCACTAGGACCTAGTTCTGGAACGAGTAACAGAAAAGATAACGTGACAGCCAGAAACACTGACAGACATATTTTGGCCATTAATCTGAAGGGAAGAAAGATCCTGATCGCTATTTGCATGTATTTCTGAGCCTTGTGAAATCTATTTAGTGAAAAGCTGTGATTTAGCTGTCGTTCGTTTAGAGGATGAAGCTGTCATGCTAGCCCCTCATTGACTTGTCGGTTTTAATTATTTTCTTACTTCTTTTTCTTTTCCTTATTTGTAAGCATAAATTTTTGAGTCAAAGACTCAAAAATTTTTTATACCAAAAAACAAAGACTCAAAAATATATTATACCCAAAAAATAAAAACTCAAAAACCTATATAGTCTTATATATTTTAACAATTTTATATAATTAAAGGTTGTTTTAATTTTTTTTTTTGTAAGTTTGTCCAATACGAAACTTCTGAACTTTTGAAAATTTCCCTTAAATTTATTTTCGTTCTCGCTTTATTTATTTTTTTTATTTGTGTTAAGTGGTATTAGTCTATTAGAATATATAGAAATTTAGGATTAAGTACCTAGTTTTAATACTTTTTTAGAAAATCAGTTTTGCTCATAATTTTTAGGTTTGACTACTAACTATTGAACTTAATTTTTAGAATAGGTCACAAATTTAAAATCCATTTGTTTTGGGCTTTATTTGTTTGACAAATTTGCCATTCTATTGTCTTTTGGCCCACATATAATGGGTCTT
>QANT01002122.1:0-13557 GCA_003254885.1 Purshia tridentata | reverse complement strand
CTCCTCCTCCCTTCCCCCAAAAAATAAAAATTTGTGCATGAATGAAGTGAAAGAGGAACTTCGAGAAAGATTGAGTTTTTGAGAAGTTTTCGAATTGGAGAGAGAATTTCTCATTTATATCATTAACTCAAAACTATACATATACCGTAACTATAAATATATAAAGCAATTTTCATTTGTTTTAAGTGAATTTTAATGGTGGAGATATACACTAGTCTGTTTGGTTATTTGCATATTAGTATGAGATATTGCTCTGTAAGTGGGTTCAATTTATTTAAATATATTATCTCTGGATGATTCTGCTTTTTCATTGTGCGTAAACTGGTCAGCCATGTGCACACAACAATTTACCATTGCGCATATTTTTTCGTGCAGATATGCAATGCAGTAGCTGTGGCCAAAATAATGAATGCCACCCTTATTTTGCCAGTGTTGAAGCAGGACCAGATTTGGAAAGACCAAACGTAAGCTTCTACCATTACTTTTATACATATTGTCATATGGTGCCCAGTGTACACACATACATGTAGATTTATTAATCATATTGCCTTCACGCTTCTTAGGTCTCTGAAAAGATGCCCATTTAAAATTGCTTCAAATATATTGTTTCTCCAAGGCTTTCAATTCTTCATCAAATTGTGAAAATGTTGCAGGAAATTTGAAGATATCTTTGATGTTGATCATTTCATTGATTACTTGAAGGATGATGTACGAATTGTTCGTGATATTCCTGAGTGGTTTACTGACAAAACTGAGTTATTTTCAAGTATAAGGTTAAACTCTCTCTCTCTCTCTCTCTCTCTCTCTCACAGAATTTATGAAAAAGAATTGGATTTTGTGCTGCAACTCGCATTGATTTGTAAAATTATTTTTCTTTCAGACGAACAGTGAAAAATATTCCAAAATATGCACCAGCACAATTTTACATTGACAATGTTGTTCCTCGGATCAAGGAGAAGAAGATAATGGCCCTAAAACCTTTTGTTGATCGACTTGGGTATGTCATAAATTTTATCGAAATGTCCTGTGCTAAGCTTAAAAATTATGTTCTGGTCAATAGAGGAAAATTGCAAGTTGCTTTTGTCTTGAGAAATTTTACTATAAGTGGTAATATCTGTTAGACAACCTCTGGATAAAAGCT
The DNA here is from genome assembly GCA_003254885.1 of Purshia tridentata. Taxonomy (NCBI): domain Eukaryota; kingdom Viridiplantae; phylum Streptophyta; class Magnoliopsida; order Rosales; family Rosaceae; genus Purshia; species Purshia tridentata. The sequence continues at coordinate 12,416 of QANT01002122.1, read as the reverse complement.
TACGCTGTTGGAGACTGAAACTACAATGTATGTAAAGTTAAAAAATGTCATATTTCTTTTTGGTTTCAGGTATGACAACGTTCCTCCAGAAATCAACAGGCTAAGGTGCAGGGTGAACTATCATGCTCTTAAATTTCTTCCTGAGATAGAGCAGATGGCTGATTTATTGGCATCAAGGATGCGAAACCGCACCGGCAATTCCAATCCTTATATGTATGTAACATTTGAATTAGGAAAGTCTGTGAATCCCATTCAGCACTCCCTTAATATAACCTTTTTTTTTTTCTGGCCAGTCTCTTAGTTTCGCTAACATTGGCCAAAAAAAAAAACCTTAGTTTCACTAACAATTTTACACTTGGCAGGGCTCTTCATCTTAGGTTTGAGAAAGGGATGGTAGGCCTATCCTTCTGTGATTTTGTGGGGACAAGGGAAGAGAAAGCTGCAATGGCAAAATACAGAGCAAAAGAATGGCCAAGACGGTACAAGGTACATAGGATATCTAGTTTAACTTTATAGAGTCTGTTGGAACCTTAAAACAACATCACAGTCGTAAGGCTTTCTCTTTTTGGTGGTGATTTTGGTTTGCAGAATGGTACCCATCTATGGCAACTAGCCCTGCAGAAGCGGAAGGAAGGGCGATGCCCCCTTGAGCCTGGGGAAGTGGCTGTGATTCTTCGAGCAATGGGCTATCCCAAGGAAACTCAAATTTATGTTGCTTCAGGGCAGGTCTATGGTGGGCACAACAGGATGGCACCACTCAGGAACATGTTCCCAAATCTGGTATGAACTTCTAATTTATTCTAGCATAGCTTTACTGAGTGAACTTTTCTGGTAAAGACAAATAAAGTTTGAAGTGTTTCCAAATGGGCTATACTCTTTCCATTATTTTGAATATCTTACTTGTATGACTAGTTGATTTTGGAAGTTGTGCTCCCTAACAATTCTAGCTGGGGTTAATTCGGATCACTCTGCAATCATTTAAAAGTTGAAGCTTAGGGGATATATGGGCACTGTTTCACTTGGAATCCTTTTTTTCTTCCCCTCTTGATTGATATGCTCATTTTGACTGTTCATAACAGGTAACAAAGGAGGAGTTGGCAGCTAAAGAGGAGTTGGATACATTTAGGAAGCATGTGACTAGCTTGGCTGCACTTGACTTCCTGGTCTGTTTGAAGTCTGATGTATTTGTGATGACCCATGGAGGCAACTTTGCTAAGCTGATCATTGGGGCACGCAGGTATATGGGTCACCGTCAAAAATCCATAAAACCAGACAAGGGGCTTATGTCTAAATCGTTTGGGGACCCTTACATGGGATGGGCCACCTTTGCAGAGGAAGTGGTTGTCACCCACGAGACAAGGACTGGATTACCGGAAGAGACCTTCCCCAACTATGACTTGTGGGAGAACCCTCTGACTCCTTGCATGTGCAAAGCTTAAAATAGGAAATCTAATTCAAAGACTTACACTGATTAATGAGGAGTATCGCCTCCAAGGGCTCGGAGAACAAATCTGTGAGATGAAATTGTGAACCTTCTCCTACCCAAAAGGTTTGAAAGAATGTTACATGGTGTGTCCAGGAAAATTGAGGAAAGCTTGGGGCACGCATCAGGATTTTTTGCGGCGAGATAGATTTTCATGTACTATGTGTAAATTATTAGAGAAATGTGAAGGATGTTTGTCATGTGGCACTGCCAGTGAAATCACTACATGAAGATGAAGATGCATCATAAAAATGAATGTAACTAAGCATTGTCGGGTCACACTAATTCTGATTTTTTTAATGGCATCCTTCCCTTCTTAACGGCCGGCAGGGTAAGATTGTTCGGAATAAAAAAATGTGCTCTGTGAGTCAAATTCTTGAAGGAATTGGTATTACAAAGAGAAAAACAAACGTGAGCAACAGATCATGATGCTTTTTTGCCTCGGTTTGTTTTGGCCTTAAATCCATATCCAATATTCCACATCAAATAATTAAAAATGGATGATGAAAAGAAAACATTAGGAGTGATAATGCTGTGATGATCATGATTTGGGAAAAATAAAATAAAAATCACCACGAGTGAAGTAAAAGCCATCTCATCTAATATTTTGGTTGTCAACTGAATGAGAGCCATGTGATTATTGTTAGAGATAACATCAAATTTTCATGTTAGGACAAAAAAACTAATATAGAAAACATATATATCATAAAAAATGTTAAAATATTTAATGCATGTCCATATCAGCACCCCAACAAAAGAGGAGTTTTACAGGACTATAAAAAAAGAAGCATTTAAGAAAGGAAATTCTTGATTTGTAATACTAATAATCTAAACAAGATTTCGATAATTAATGAGATTTGTTTTGGGCATTCCGAGATGAGACCAAAAAGTGGTTATAAAATAAATGGGGGCAAAGACAGAGCTTATAGCCACTTAGCCAGTAATATGTCAGTGTCACCGTTAATTCCATTGCCCGTTGTTTGATTCTTTCACGCTGGTCTGCTCTGATTGAATCCCCAGCAATCTCAGAAAGACAGAAGGAGCTCTACTCTGCTCCGCTAGCTTCAGCCTTCGGCAATGAATATCTTTCTCTGTTTCTTCCTCCTCGGTCTTCTCAGCCAGAGGTAACCGCTTCTACCTTTACCATGTCGATTTTCATCATCATCATCATCACTTCATCGCCTACGACTTGGTTTTGCTGTGTATTGACGGTTGAATAAAAGCATGCTCACGGACTCAATAACCCAATATTTGTTTCTGTGTCTCCATGAGATTCCACTTCACAATTGTTTTTTTTCTTTTGGTCAATCACTTCATAGTTGTTAAATGCATGTCGTCCGGCCATTTATGTATTTGTATATTGTATCTGTGGCATTTTGCAATCTTAAACGACCGTGTCTTTTGGGATACTGAGCTCAAATGATTGCTCTCCTAGTCCTTGCGAGTTGCGAAGGGGCATAATACCCAATTTACAGAGGTTTATCTGCACCTTGTATTTGAAAAAATGTTATCACTACTTTTTTACCTTTCAGGTTTTATTTATTTATTTATAGTTTATTTTGTGCCACTAAACCCTTTTATGAGGCCATTGTTAAGAGATCCGAAAATCAAATAAGGCATGTCCAAATAATTTGTGGGTATAATACTGCGTTTATGTGCTTCTTGATACATATAATTTGATTCTCTCAAGGTTATATGGTTTTATGATGCAATTATTGATTTCAGGGTGTCATCTCATAATTTGATGGTTTCACAAGAACATGCTAGTACCCCACCCAGAGGTTGGAACTCCTATGACTCCTTTTGCTGGACTATTTCGGAGGAAGAGTTCTTGCAAAATGCCGAAATCATATCTAAGAAGCTACTTTCTCATGGATATGAGGTGCTGATGGAAGATGACAAGTAGTCAATTTTTTGCATTATTTTTGAAGTATGAGAGTGTTTTAATTTGATTTATTTTTCCTTCAATGTAGTATGCTGTTGTGGATTACCTGTGGTATAGGAGAAAGGTTCCAGGTGCTTATGTTGATTCTCTTGGATTTGATGTGATCGATGAGTGGGGGAGGCCAATACCTGACCCAGATAGGTGGCCTTCCTCCAAAGGTGGCAAAGGATTCACTGAAGTGGCAGCAAAAGTACATAGCATGGGTTTGAAATTCGGGATTCATGTTATGAGAGGAATAAGTACACAGGCAGTAAATGCAAATACCCCTATCTTGGACACCACCAAGGTATTGCTCCTTAGTGTCATCGCAACTTAACAATCAACTCGTTGCAATGAATGCTATGATCCACCATGACTCTCATTTTCAATATTGTTATCATTATATTTTACATAACTTTTGGATGATGCATCATTCAATGTAGTTTATCTGTAACGAAGAAGCAGAAAGCACGCACAATATGAGAATTTTTTATTTCCGAAGTATAACTGTCTAATGGTAATTTAAAGACTAGGTATTAGCATTGATCTCAGTGATTTTTTTATTCTTGTTCCTTATCAGGGGGCTGGTTATGAAGAGTCTAGAAGAAAGTGGACTGCAAAAGATATAGGGATTAAGGAAAGGACTTGTGCATGGATGCAAAACGGTTTCATGAGTGTGAATACCCAGTTGGGTGCTGGAAAGGCCTTCTTGAGGTCACTGTATCAACAGTATGCTGAGTGGGGTGTTGATTTTGGTAAGTTGACTGTCATTAGTAGAAATTTGTGCTTAGTATAAACTATAAAGTTATAATGCATTGGTTATCAGTTATGACCTTACAACAACGGGATACTTGCCCTGATATTGGAATCCCCAGCCCATACATTATCCTTTGTTATTGATTGCTTCCCCCTACCCCCCTGCAGTTAAAAATGACTGCGTGTTTGGTGAAGACATAGATGTAAGCGAAATAAGCTTTGTGTCAGAGGTATGCTTCTGTGCAGTCCCCCTCCTTCACTCTCCCTCTCTCTCTCTCACACAAACACACATTGGTAACTTCATCATTCCAGTGGAAAGTGGGTGCTTATACTTGATAAATAATACATACTTCTCCAGGTTCTAAAGCAACTTGACCATCCTATATTGTATTCTCTATCTCCTGGGACCAGAGCAACGCCTAATATGGCCAAAGATATAAGTGGACTAGTCAACATGTACCGCATAACTGGTGATGATTGGGATTCATGGGCAGATGTTGTATCCCATTTTGATGTTACCAGGTGAATAACTTGTTTTTTTAAGTTCTGGGTTTCTTTCACACTAAATTCAACTATTCTTTCTTTTCCATGTGTTTACTGACCCGTCATCATATAACACAATACATTCTACTCAATTCCATATCAGGGATTTTGCTGCTGCTAATATGATAGGAGCAAATGGCTTGCTGGGGAAGTCATGGCCCGACTTGGATATGCTACCCCTTGGATGGCTTACTGATCCAGGTCATTGGACTTAGCATTTGTATTCATATTATATGGCAGTGAATATTTTGCTTTCAATATTCTTAGATAGACGAATGAACTCAATCGATGTATGACTGATGTGCTTGCTTTCACTCTGATGGGTTATCATCGCAAAGCATTGGGGTGCCAAAACTGTGGCAGTTCAATATTTAGGAACAAGGTTGCCCATGCCAATTCTGCTGAGCAACTTCTACTAGATAGTTCTTCAATAAATCATCATAAGGCATGACAGGGTTCTTTATGTCCTCCACTTAAGAAATTCCTAAATAGACCTTAAGTTTGAACTGTTTAAATTTGAGTTCTACATTGATGGATGAGAACCATAATTTCCCTTGATGTTCTGAAAATATTAGGTTCAAATGAAGGTCCACACAGACGTAGTAACCTAAATTATGAGGAGCAAACAACTCAGGTACTTATAAATGGGCAAATGAGCCTTTAAGTCCTTTTCAATGAGCTGCAATATCTTTTTGACCTAGTGTATTTACTATCCCAGATGACTTTGTGGTCTATGGCCAAGTCTCCTCTCATGTTTGGAGGAGATTTGAGAAAGATTGATGCTATCACATACAGTATCATCACAGATCCCACCTTGCTGGAGATAAATTCTTTTAGCTCAAATAATAAGGAGGTATGTAAAAATATCTAATCCTTAAAATCCTAAGAAAAAAAACTTTGCCATGATAGCAACATAAAATCTTATTTTGTTGCATTCACAGTTTCCATACATTTCAAGTACTTCTAGTACAAGGGACTTCAGGAATGATGATCTGGTCCAGACCTGGCAATCAAGAAGACATTTGACAGATCTAAGAAATTCAGATACCCATGTTCTTGGTCTCACTAGCTGTGCAGATGTGAAGGCAATTGGTTGGTCCACCCAAGCTCTTGACCAAGATCTTGAACACATCTGCTGGAAAAAAAACTCAAGGAACAAACATCTGGCACCTTTTTGCCTAAACAAGAGAGAATCTCTTTTGGCATTGTAATAGTGCTTTATCTTTCCCTGAACCTAATGTCCAATTTTTATATGGTTACTTGCACTGTTACAAATGTGATGATTCTTATTTCCATTCTGATATAGAGATGAAGATATATCGTACAAACAGCAATATCAGGGGAAAGTCAATTTATTAGCAAGTGACAGAACGGACTTCTGCTTGCACGCTTCTCCAAAACGAAAGCTTACATCAAAGGAGCATAAGAGAGGTTTCTTTTCACCTTGTAGATGGGATGCAAACCAGGTATCTTCAGTCTTGATTCATATATCTATCTATAAATGAGTGATATTTTGCATACACGGTTGAGAGTTCAATCTGAAGTTGTGTGGAATGCATGATCATACGGAGGAGTCAATCAAACTTTTGCAAGCATTTAGCTGATATATAATCTGTCTTATTTGTTCGAAGCCTGGAGCATACAGTTCCAAGCCATCTACACAGCTAAATGACGTCCAATTTGCCACTTGACTCTTATTCTCAAAAGATTCTCCTTAGAAATGCACTTCTTTTATACACCTAGATTTAATATCTTTTCCAAATTAATCATTTTTAAACTTATAATTAAGATGGAAACTGACATATTTGATCTTAACAGATGTGGGAGTTGAACCTTAATGGAACCTTGGTGAATAGTTATTCTGGTCTATGTGCATCAGTAAATTCTTTTGAAGGTGATAAATTAGAAAATGAGTGCCTTTTGTAAATTGATTGATCTTGAAACTTGTTTATGTCATGGTTGTTACTTACAAGATGATAATCTGTTCAGCTAAAGTCAATTCTGAAGGAGTTCGCTCTTGGATTGCAACTGGAAGACAAGGTTTGATTCCAATTTACCAACCCCCCACCCACCCAAAAAATAAAGAGCAAATAAGAATGAAACTCCAAGAAAACTTAATGAAGAGACTAAATTGGAAATAATTTCTACATATTTACAGAATACTTTCTCAATCTTTTCAGTATGTGTAGAACAAATGTAACTTTGATTTTCTTGTTTTTAAATGACAATGAGCCTGGAAAAGAGAAGTTAATTTCAAACTTGATTTTGAACAGATTCTTAGCAGTTAGGAGTCCACTACCATATCTACATCTTTTAACTGATTTTTAATTTAAGTGCATATTTCTCAATCCTAATTCCAAATATTTCTCTTTATGTCATTAATTTCAGGAGAAATATATGTTGCTTTTTTCAATCTGAACTCGGTCAAGACTACTATAACCGCACAAAAATCAGACTTGGGCAAGGCACTCCCTGGCAAAAATTTGAGTGGAGCTTCCTGCAAATGCACAGAAGTATGGAGCGGACAAGACTTAGGCATTATAGACCGTTCAATAACATATGCAGTAGAAACGCACGGGGCTGCACTATTTGTCCTGCGTTGTAAGTAGTGCAGGTTTCATAAACCAAAGCACTGCTCTAGCAGCTGATGCTGATATGAAGTTATGAAGGCCTCAAGGAATACAAAAGCTGAGCAAATGAGACTTCTGTACCATGGTCTACTTCATTTACTATTAATGAGAATAACAATATAAATTCTTCAAACAGTGCTTTTTTATGCTTAATGATCAAGATGGATGGTGACTGCACATAAATGAGTAATTGCAGCAAGGAGCAAGTGAAATTAGAGTTGAAATTTGTTCATGATGAAGTCGATCTTAAAGAGAGAAGTTCACTAACACGTTACCATATAAAAATTGTTAGTGTTGTTATTTAGGCTCAACTAGCTAGGTATCTAGGTGGCACATGCTCAATCATTTACAAAGCCAAAAGGGGTAAGATTATAGTCTCATAATCATGATTTGCAAGAATTAGTGGATCAATAAAGGAACTTAAAACATTATTAGAGACTCTTTCGGGGCTTTCCCATCTCTTTTGAAAAATTTTAATTCCACCACGACGACTCTCTTTGTTGGTGATCCACAACTTGTCTCAAGTGATTTGGCTATACGTAAGCACACACATCAATGAAATGAATAATGTTTCAACTTTGCTAAGCTTCCCATCATATGATTCACTAAAAATATAAATTGTCAAACATTGTTGCTCTTTGTATAAATACGTATCCACTCCACTACCAACCATTTTCCTTTTGTAAATATGTTGACTTTTCCAACTTTTACAAGTGATGGGGCGGCTCAGTGACCCCCCTTGGAGTTAAATTTTCTAAGTAAACATTAATTACACTTTTCCAATTAATTAATGCCACCTCTTCATCTCTACAATTCTCTTATGCTGCACCGACAAGAAAAAAAAAAAAAAACATAATCACTTGTAGAGCTACTATGTATGAAATTTTATACCAAGATGATGTTTTTGTTTGGATTGTTGGCATTTGGTGAATATTTTTCTCGAAATGCAAAGGACAGTTCTTGTTGAACAACGATGTTCCATACTCACACGCAATGAAATAATGTTATCACGGTTCGTAATCAATCCTTTTGATGTCTAACGCAAGGTCTAGTCCCTGTCTGAAATCTGAATGCCCGACATTCTTGGCCTATTTTATTGCTTCCTCAATTCAACGTCTTCATATTTTTGGCCTATACCTTGCTTCCTTCAATTCAACGTCCTAATTGGGTTACGCATATATATATTATGTGCCTATGTATGATGTATCTGATTAGATGCTCATATAAAGATATTATATTTGAAGTTTTTTTTGTTTAAGTCAAAACATAAATACACCCATCGAAAAAATAATAGCATAGAGAATAGACAGAAGGTTTAAAATATAGTTTGTTTTTATTATATTAGAGAAGATTGAATTTTGGATTTATCTTAATCTCATTTATTTTACCCACCCTCATCATTTAAATTAACTGCAAGAGTTTACAATATATGATGTAATTAAAAAATCTACGTTTTACTTTTTTTTTTTTTTGCTTAATAGTAATTGCCTTTTTTCTTCTATTTTAACCATTATTTTTATTTTATTTTTTTAAAAAAACTTTTACAATCTATTTATTTGATAATTGAACGATTTTCATCATGTGATTATATTACATATTGAAAAAAAAAACAATAAAAATAGAACAAAAAAGGTAGCTAACTCGAAATTTAGTATGATTAAGGGAGCAAATTTTCTTTCAAATTTTAGTCGATAAAGAATACAAGTAATAAAACAAATTTAGGGTGTACGGAATATAAGAAATAAAATTGAAATGGTACAGGACTTCAAAGTTCAATCAATAAATGTTTGGCGCCTCCTCGTGTCAGCTCTCGTGGCAAGCTCTTGGACCCTTCACCTTCTCTCTCTTCTTCTGCGGCTTTCATATAAATTTGCAGGCAGAAGAGAAGCAGAGACGGTGCGCACTTTAAGGATCTCCGATTTACTACCTATACCTCATTATCATAACTAGCTCCTGGCTTCTCTCTCTCTCTCTCTGACATTTCTTGACCTTTCTTTTCCACTTTCCATCACTTTTCCTCCATCAAAACATGAACTCTTCCCCAATAAGAACACTCCCTCCTTTATCTTCCTCTTCCTCTCGTCGCGCCTTCACTCAATCATCATCACGCCGAGGTCCTAACCCTAGACACGCTGAATTGAAACTCAAGAATCGAAATGAGAGAAATTTCTTATCAAATCCCATTACATGCATTCAGAACCGCGGTCTTAGTAGTCCTATTTCTTCTTCATCCGAATCGAGCATTCGGAACCCTAGCGCTTTGGCGTCTTGCTTGACGGCGACGGAGGCGTCTCCGTCGAAGGCCTCGGAGCTGGTGGCCGACAAGCTCAGACATCTCGTTTTGGAATTCAGGTCCCTGGAGGAGCCGATAGACCGCGTCAAGCGGCTGTTACACTACGCGGCCAATCTCTCGCCGCACAACGAAACGGCTCGGGAGCCGGAGAGCCGAGTCCGGGGGTGCGCGACTCAGGTCTGGGTCGAGGCCGAGATCGACGAGTTCGGGCGAATGAGGTTCCGAGCCGATAGCGACTCGGAGATTTCGAAAGGATTCTGTTCGTGCTTGATTTGGATGCTGGACGGCGCGGACCCAAAGGAGGTCTTGGAGCTCAAGACCAAGGATTTGGAGGATGTGAATGTGGGAGTATACGGAAAAGCGAATTCGAGGGTGAACACGTGGCACAACGTGTTGATTGCTATGCAGAGAAAGACTCAAGCTTTGGTTTCGGAAAATTTGGATCCTCATCCTTTGCCTTCTCTACTTGTGTCTTCTACTACCACTGATTTTAGCTGTTAGCCCATTTCTTCCTCTGTTTCCAATTTTATTTGCAATACTTGAAGCAAATGGGAATTGAACAAATCAATGGGGGCCTTGTTTTTATAATAGAAATAAAACTATTTTCCAACTTGGTTCATCTTGGCAATCAACTCATCAAGCTTTTTGAGCTAAAATTCTCCAGTGTTGTGGGAAAGCTGTATACTTGGTAACAGCCTAACAGGGGTGGTGAGTGCTGCTTGCTGATGTGGGACCCAGATGTGGACCATGGGGGGGGGGGAAGTGGGTTTTTAAATAGGGGGATGTAAACAATATCGATTTTGTAGGGAAAAAAGAAAAAAGAAAAAAAACTTCATGTGATAGTTGGAAACTTGGATGTAACATCAACAGTACATATTAAAGAGAAAAAGCAGGGCAGATTTGTTTTTGTATATGATTTGTGCAGAACTGTATGTGCAATAATCATGAGCCAAAGCTGGAGGGAGCTGTATTGGGGGTTTGGTTGCAAATTCTGAAATGAATGTGTTCTTCTGGCTTCTGAGACTGCCATGTAAGCTTTGCAACCTTTATTAATTGAACGTATGCCAGATGTATGATATAGAACATAACTATTCTCCAGAAGTTTAATGTAATACTTTTCTCACTTGACCGAAACTGTTGTGTATTACTTTTGTTATTTGTAACTATTCACCAAAGAAGAGGAATTTCAATTGTTGGTTCTGCCTAACAATGTATTAGATTTATCAAGCAAAGAGTTCAAAAGGATTTAGATATTAACCTTGTTATCATTTATCAATTTTTTCTGGGAACTGAGTCTCTCTGTGTAGATTCATGCTTTGGTGAAATAAAAACCAAATAATGTTTAATGAACTTGACTGTACAGTTGATAATCTCGATACTATTCCTTGTCTATTTTGTCTTTTGAAATCAAAAAATTGTATTGAATTAATTTGCATTCTCTAGCTCCTCATTCCTAGAAGTCTAATCACTTACCTAATGAAATCATATACTTTCAGCCACTGAACTTGGACGATTCAATTCATTGTTCCACTTGGAAGATTAATTGCAATACTGGATGCTAGTCATTTCTACTTGTGAGGCACTTCTTGGCTGAATTCTTTTGGTTGGTTCTTGTTTTTGGTCAGGGGATCGTCTTCAACACCCATACGGATCTCTTTGGTTTTCTTTTATTTCTTCCTTTTTTCTATTTCCTTTCAGACTATGCGTATTGCTTTGCAGTCAACGAAAAGGAAATGGTAAGCTTGCCATATCTTTCATTCATCTCGAAATGGGGAATCTGTTCTTCAACCAGCAAAAGTGGAGCCAAGGTTCAAGTTTCAATGGTTGCAGGTGCTGTTTTTCATCTGTCCTGCTTGAGTCTTTGATTCTAACTTGTGAAGGTGTTATCTGTCAAGAATATAGTGAAGTAGGAAGATGTGGAATACTAACATGTGCTGGTGCTGAATTCTCCATCTCCCCATCTGCCCATTTGCCTTATTTCTATTGATTTTTGGTATTAGTAGAAGATGAAAGTAACCTGCGATTGTGTATATATTGTTGTTTCTTGTATAGCTTTTTTCTTCCTTTTAGCAGATTTCTGCATATTGTAGTGGAATTTGATCTAACATTAGCATGTAAAATCAATTACCATAACCTGCACAGGACAGAGAAAGCTAGCAGATAAAGAAACAGAGTCAATTTCTAGAACACAAAACGTCCACCAATGAGAGTTATAAGCATAGACTCTGACAAAGTAATCAATCCCCCAATGGAAGCTATGGCTACTTGTAGAAGCATCATAGTTTGTATTAACAATGGTGAATTGGAAAGTCCTGTCCTTGTTCCATGCAGGGTCTATCTGACTGACAGAAGCTCACCTTCACATTCTTGTATGATTCATCTGGGCATGAAGCCTTGAGAGTCTCATTCAAATCCCATGTCACTGTAATTCTATCCCAGTCACAGAAGTCGGGTATATTGCACCATGTGTGCGAGTAGAAGAAGTTTTAGACCCTTTTGTGCTCATAAAATCATGGCTGCAACTCTCTCAAATCAAACAGCAGCTAGGAATAGGATAATCCACTAAACCAGACAAACAAAAAGGCTGCATGGGAGGCTGACACTTGACAGGCTGTGGATAGTTGAGAATGGACCTGAGACTAAGGCCTTCTACTATGGCAAAGCCATATTTTGATAGCCAAATGTCATTTTGAGTGTGTGAATAGTGTCTTTTGGGTATCAGTTTCACTATGGTGCTGATACTTATATTTGAGTATCAGGATTTTGTATCTAATTAAATTATGCCTA
>QANT01002120.1:0-174495 GCA_003254885.1 Purshia tridentata | reverse complement strand
GTTCGGTCTATAGACCGGAAGTCCGGTCTCGGTCATTGTTCGGTTCGGTTTTTTTCGATTTCGGTCTTGTCGGTTTCGGTTCGGTTTCCGGTTTTCCGGTCAAACCGACCCACCCCTACAAATCACCACAAGAGGGTGAATGAAAGCTCAAACAAAGAAAAGAGAAAACATAGGAGAAAGAAGGGAGGAATAGAAGCGAGGAAGGCGAGTGAGAGGGGGTTTGGAGGCGGGTGGGGAGAGGGGGAGGTGAGTGAGACTCTCAAACCGGGAGAGAGAGAGATAGAGTTCGCGGTTCTTATAATCAAATCTAACCTAAAATAAAAGGATAAAGTTCGAATCTAACATAACAACTTCCATAATAAGCACGTCCACCTTCCTTTCCATTACTTACATCTGGAAGTTCGCTTAGTGCAACTTCAAGACACTTCAAACATTGAGGACCAGCAAGGTCCCTAGTACATTGAGCCGCACCATAAATTGATTGTATGGTTTTTGTCCCATATTGTATCTTCCCATGAGCATATAGCTCTGGAATAGAATAAGCATGGAAACACAAATCGCTCAACAACCGATGAACTTTCATATCAAACGATAAGGAATTTAGATTCTCAACCAGATTGCTATTTGTTGCATAAACTACATTATTAGTGTCACTTTTACTCAAAAAATATGCATTCGAGTATTTTAAGAGACAATCATCAAACCAAATTATAGCTCCTTGCTTTTTGGGGCAAAAAGTCGAGAGAAGTTTAACACTTGCCTCAAGGATACAACGTTTGCAAAATTTTCGAGAGATGTGACTCCAGCATTGCATAAGCACATATACGGCATGTTTTTTGCCCTTCATGCCACTTCCATATCCATTGATAGGAGCTGTTCTGGTTAATTCTGCTAGCAACTCTTTCAAGTTAGACTCAAAAACTCCATGGGTTGGATATTCTAACTGACTAAAACATTCATGTCCAATAGGCAAAAGATTAATAGATCCAAAGGCTACATGCAGGACAACAACCAAAGATATGAAATTCAGAGCTAGAGGGATCATTACTGATTTCGAGCAAAACATGTTCGAAAAAAAATATAAAGACAATAGTAAAATCTTATTAAATATATGAAATAGGCTATATATATATACTATAGTGCATGTTTTGCAGTAGCAAAAAAATATAAAGACAATAATAAAATGTTTTTGATTAGGTCAAAAGTTGAATCATTTTTTGGCCATTACGTGCAAGAAAGAGCCATTTTTTCTATATATATGAAACTAAATTAAATTTTAAAATCGTATTCATCAATCATCACTGATTGGTTATAAAAGCAACATCATTGAAATGGTGATAACATAATCATATTAACTGTATGTTTCGTTTCCTTGTAACATTAACATTCATTAACAATATAAGTGACGTAACCAAAGCCAAACTTTCATTTAAATTTTATATTTTTCTTAGACAAAGAAATAAACTAATTTATAATAAAAACGAAAATCAAGAACCCCACCACCCATCCAACTCGCTCAACCTGGCAGCCCCACTAACTCCAATCCATCCTTGTTACAGGCCAGTCCGACACCGATATATCAATTTGGAATATATAGGAATTATTAGATCAGAGAGATTGGATCATAAATTTGGAATTTTTCAGAATTAATTGGATTGGAAAGTTTAAGAATTATGGGATTGAAATTTACAAAAGCATTGCAATTCAAATTCAAATTTATTCCAAATTTTCCTCATAATTAACGACCTTTGGCAAAAAATTATAACTGACTAAAACATGTGTGCCATAAAGAAGAGTACCATTAAAGACTGCGTGGAGAAAATGGAGAAAGATTATTAGGAGACTCCATGAGACTGGTTTTTGGGCAAATAAGGTTCAATGATAAAATTGAGCATAAAGAAAATCAAAAACAAAAAACGAAACAAAATTGAAGTTTTCGGTGTGCGTGACTTGGGTCATTGGCATTATTGTTTCTATATATATATATAGATAGTATTAATATAAAATAACAGCAATATATACCTAGCCAGTGGCCACTTGCCAATTATATATAACTAATAACTTAACTCTGTATTTTTATTTTAAACATAAATGACATAATGAAATAAATTTGTGCTTTACCGTGTATTTTTACCCTATACATAATTTTTCTATTTGCCTCATGCAATAATTTTTATTTTTATTTTAAATCTAGTTTCCTCATGCAATACTATCGACATGCCAAACGTCGTCTTTTTTCTCATTTATTAATTTTCATTTTGCCCTTTTAATTTCAAACAATTTAAGAATCTAAGAAATTAAAAATTAAAAGAAAAAAGAAAACCAAACAACCCAGCCGATTCCAGGTAACCCCAAACATCCTCCAATGACCATCGCTTCCTCTTCTCTACCATGACTTTCTCCCGAGTTCAAGGCCCAGGAATGTCACCTTCGATGAAAGATTAATTGATTTGATCGACGAAATGGTTAGTTGAATTCTTACTTTTTCTTATGAATAGAGGTCATGTAGTGTTTAATTAAGGAAAAAATATTGAATTCTGGGTTTACTGAGTTTTGGTTGGTGGGTGAGTACGTTCTACGTACTTTTTTTTTCTTTTCTTTTTTTCCTTATATTCTTAGAGGTCATTTTATACAAGGGTAAACTTGTCATTCATACTTTCACAAATTTATACTTTAGTCATGCTTTTTTATTTTAATAATTTCGTATTGTACTTGAAATATAATAATAATTAAGTTCAAATCATTAATCTCATTAAAATTATTAACAAAAAATTCAACGTGCAAACACGTACTTTATGTTGATTTAAATTATATGGACCAAAATGAAACTTGGTTAATTGGGAAAAACATCACACTTATTATTATTTTTTTTATTGTACTTGAAATATAATAATAAATCATTAATCTCATTAAAATTATTAACAAAAAATTCAACGTGCAAACTTTATGTTGATTTAAATTATATGGACCAAAATGAAACTTGGTCAATTGGGAAAAACATCACACTTATTATTATTTTTTCTTATAAATAAAGCCTCATAAAGACTTTATTTATTTTGTAGGCGTAAGACTTAAGTACATTATAAATCTTTCAAAGATTTATTACACTACACTTATATGTATAGTCTAAGTCTCTAAGAATCAATAATGGGGTAAAGTTCATATCGAAAATTACAACTCCCACCTACAACACGCCCACCTCGTTTTGCATCACAGCAGTTTGGCAGTTCGCTTATTGCCCCATCAACGCACTTCTTACAATCAACGGCAGAAAGGTCCCTCGTGCATTGAACCAAACCATATAACTTGTTCGATTGATCAAGTTCTAGCTCACCAGTAGCATAAAGCTTTGGATTAGAAGAAACTTCATTAGACAACCCACTTAACAATTCCTTCACTTTCTTATTGAATGGTTCGGGATCGTCTACTTCTTGCACGTTCCACATATAAAACTTGTTTTGGTTATCAATTTTCCCAAAGAAGTCAACATTTGAGTATTTTAACAAGCAGTTATCATACCATATTATAGCTCCTTTTCTATAAGGGCACCGCTCTTTGAGCTTTTTGCTTGCATCAACGACACAAGCCTTGCAATTTTCAGTTGAGACATCACCGCGGCAGAGGGCTAGACCATTGACTCGGGTTTTGCCTTGACCGTTCGAGCCGAGGCCAAACCCAGTAGGAGGGACTTTGGTGTACAAAGCATTGAACAAGTTGTTCAAGTTCTCACCAAATGGGCTATTGGCAGTATAGTTTTCTTTGCTGAAGCAGAAATGGTAAAGTGGGGAAGCACCAATGGCTGCATGGAGGAAAAGTGAGAAGAGTAAAAAACAGAGAGGGATTGATTTGGAGCAGAACATGATTGTTTTGGATGAGATTCGAGTTGGGATTTGTGGCTTTGCATGGTTCTATCCAAGAACGCACTGATCTATATATGAGAGTTTAATTAGTTTCTAGAATATTAGTTATGTGTGGCCGGAGTTGAAATTGCTGACTTTTGTTTTAATGGGAACCTAGTCAAAAACGTTATGGAGCCCAATCTACAAATTGGATTTATAGATGATGCAGAAAGACAAATTCAAGTCAGCGAATGAAATAAAAGTCAGACTACTGGAATATATGATTTGTGGGTCTTTGACTCTTTGGGAATTATATTCTGTATCTGCACTCACTGGACATGCATGCAATTCAGATGAGAATGAATGAGCAATTAGCATATGCTACTTTAACAGAAATTGATTGCGCCGAAGTGCTATACTTTGAGACATTAGTGCCTGCCCGCCTAAGTGGGGACGACTATGTCACATTGCGCACTACACAAAATAATTAAAATGGTTATGCATATATATTATATATGGTCAAGGCATCATTAAGCTTAATGCTATATAAGGTTCACCTCCACTAGATATCTGTGTTTAGGAAAAGAAACGAATATTCTAGGAATAAATGGGTTCTAGAATTTTTATATTTTAAATTTTTTGGTAGTAAGTGAAAATTTTGGTTTGAGTAATTTGACCAAATTTATGAAAGCAAGCTTCTAGATGGAAGTTGAAAAGCAGTGGCTAGCTGACTTTAATTTGGAGGCTCTGTCTGCAAAGGAAAGGTCGTGCAGAATTGTGATTGCACATGTTATGGTCCCCCAATATTATTGGTGCTTGTTTTATAGTGTAAATATCTTGAAATAAAGCATTTCAAAGGGTTAATTCACTAATTGATAAATTACAGGGGTTGACCCAAATTGTCGGCCCTATGGGCTGTATTAAGCTATACCGGGATAAGTAGGCTAGGGCCTTTTTTTTATTGGATGAAATATTGAAGTATGATATTCATCCTCTCTATTATACTTTGAAGATTAATAAAGGACAAAGAATAATCAATGACTATTTGGTCCCATAAGTTTCGAACACATGGACAACATTAGCTGATAAAAAATAACAATCAAGGACAGAGAAAAGTATGAGTACTGATTTTCTACTACTTGTAGCTAAGGTACCTTTGTAGTTTTTGTGTAACCAAAATTATGAGAGAGAGATCAATTTGTAGGTAGCTAGACAGCTAGCGAGGATGGAGTTCAGTGACTGTAAGGTCATTGACAGATCGAGTTGGTTCTGCTAACCCATCCAAATCAGATGCACCCCAACTTTCCATGCGAGTCACTAACCCCTGCGAGTCTCCAGAGCTTTCTTGTCGGACAAAAAATGCTGGCTTTGAAGGTGCCTGGGAGGCTGTGGTGTAACTATTCAGCATCATAACCACCTCTGACATGGCTGGTCTCTCAGCTGGAGCTTCTTGGACACATAGTAACCCAATGTGGATGCACTTTAAAACTTCATATCTAGGCCATTGATCACCCAGGCTTGGATCCATTAAGTCCAAAGCTGTTCCATTGGCCCACTGTTGCCATGCCTATTCATCATGACAAGTTCAAGTGTTTGAGTAAAAGTCAATCTCTATTATTGACAATCTAATAACATAACATGCATGTTAAATTATCTTCCAACATTTGATATAAGGTTGCTCACAATTATTTTATGTACTTACATAGCTTTGAATATTTGAAGTATTGCGGAAGCTAGAATTCTTTCGGCCTGTTATAATCTCCAGAACCAAAATGCCAAAGCTGAAGGCATCAGATTTGATCGAAAAGTTGCCATTTTTAGCATACTCCGGTGCCATGTATCCACTGCATAAATGAGATAGAGAGGGAATGTACAAGTCAATACTGATGTACACAATTACACGAGTCAAGCAATAAAAATTGTCTGGTTAACTAGGAATTGAGTTTGTGACATACAAAGTACCCGAAATCCGATTTGTATTGCCATGAGTCTGGCTACCACAGAACAGTTTGGCCAAACCAAAATCTGATATTTTGGGATTCATGTCCTCGTCTAACAGAATGTTGCTGGCTTTCAAATCTCGATGAATAATTCTAAGCTGAGAATCTTCATGCAGATAAACTAGCCCTCTCGCAATTCCAAAAATGATTTTGAACCGTCTTTCCCATTCCAAACCAAACCGTCTCCCCTCATCTGCAGCATTTAATCAAGTTTCAGATGCATAGAACATTATATATTGTAAACAATCAAAATCAATAATGCTGATCGAATGTAACAGGGTCCTTATTAGTCATACCAAATAAAATTTTGTCCAAGCTCCTATTTGGAAGGTATTCATAGACGAGTAGCTTCTCTTCCTCTTCTAAGCAGAAGCCTAACAGCCTCACCAGATTCCGATGCAGCAACTTAGCAACCAGAATTACTTCTGTTTTCAGTTCTTGTAGACCCTGCCCCGACTTACTCGACAGCCTTTTCACAGCTATTTCTTGTCCATCAAGCAGTTTTCCCTAGAGGTGCACATCCATTTAGTGTCATTAACAATGGTGTAATAGTACTACCACCCTAATGGTACTGATACACCCTAACAATGGTAGTGAGAATTATTACTCGGCATTAAAAAGTGAAAATGGAGAATGCATTGGTTGCAATTAAATTGGAATTACCTTGTAAACAGAACCAAATCCACCTTCCCCAAGTTTATTGGCATCTGAGAAATTGCTGGTTGCAATATTAAGTGTACTTAGTCCAATAAAAAGCGCTTCCATGTTATCCTTACCATCTTCAAGAATATCATCTATATGAAAAATGTTAATTAAGTTAATGTCTTGGCTCATACTTGCAATCATCTCCTTTAATTGCATGCTCACAAGGACTATATTAATAAGGGGGTATGATTTATTTACCAGCTCCATTTCTCTTGCTGTTTTTCCATACTAAGAAACAAGCGCAGATTGTGGCCATCAGGCTTATCACTGCCAATGACCCAACTACTGGGATAACTATGATAACAATGGTTCTTGAACTGCTCTTCTTTCCTGCATAAACATGACATGATCACATCTATAATTCATGATGATCGATCCAATGATTTTTTTCGAAACTTCAGGGAATTGATCCTATCTTATAGATTTTTTATGTGCATGCATGACAGGGCTCTCTCGAATGTGTCAAAAAGGACATACAAAATTACCAACATAACCTATACTAGTGTTAGTACGTACTAGTAGTAGCAAAATTGCGCCCAGGTGATGAAGGAGATGGAGATGATTCCACTGCAGGTGGTGGTTGCTTCTGTAATGGTGTCACAAAAAATGAATAGATCTCATACCGAAGATTGCAACTCCTAGAAAGTAATGTGCCCCCAACTTTTTCATCACAGCACTGAGGAACATAACTGGCAATATCTTGCAGGCACATTAAGCAGACGTTTTCATCTAAGTCTTGTGTGCACTGGACCATACCATATATATCACTGAAATCTGTGTAACTGGTGACCCCAACAGAAAATCTGGAAGGATCAGATGAAGCATTTGATGACAGGTTTCTAACCAAGTCCCCCAACTGGCGATTAAAAAGAACCGGGTCAGTTGCTCTCTGCGTGTTTTGTAGCATTAGTCTTGGATAACTGCTGTAAGTAGAGAAGAAACGCCATTCTGAATACTGCAACGAGCAACTGATATAGCCAATGAAAGCCTCCTTGTGGCCATAACAGAGTTGCCTGATCTCTGTGGCGGCTGTGTTTGCACAAGTATGGCAATCAGTTTCGGAGGCATCACCCTTGCATTGAACAAGGCCATAAACCACATCAGGGTTCTGACCGATATTCGTGATGTAGAATCCGGTTAGAGAGGCATTGGCAACAAGCGAATTGAGGGTAAGGTTTAGGTTTTGCTCATAGACACTCCCAGAAGTGTAATTGACAGCAGGATTACAGTAAACATAGTTGTCAGGTACTTGGGCTTCAGTGGGATAGTAAATTTGAAGTATGCATGAAATGAAGAGAAAATAGGGAGCATATAATACAGGAAATTGCATTATATAAGCTTGCTAGGAAAGGATTAGAAGGAAAAGAAAAAAAGCATGCAGCAAAGGAAAAAGCCAGATTCAGTGATGAATGCTAATAGTTTGTTGTAAAGAAAATGTGCCTCCCCTGCCCTGCAACATTTTAAGTACATTTTGACTTGTTCTTTTTCTTCCACAATAGGTGGATGTTTCGTACGTCATCCAAAATCATTTTTATATGGAATAGATAGAATGTAATAACATGGAACTTGAGCAAGCTAGTAGAAGTTTGATCATTAGAGAATGATGGAATTGGATATGCAAGGTTATACATATATAGTTTTCACACTCATCTGCTTACATGTAAGTACTCTAGTGGTGGAATAAGATATGATCTTCATGTCTTCATCAAATACCCTCACATATATACTTTAAATAATCATTTCCAAATCGATCCAAACATAAAATCTAAATGTCTAAAACCATGAAAAAGTCAAAGGCAACACCTTTGCATGACCATCCTACACGCTTAACCAAAAATCAAAGTTAAAAAATTCACCAGCAGATCGATTATTCTGGCGAAAGAAGCAAGTCAGTCCTTATTAGCTAGCCAGAGGTTTAAGGCAACGACTTGGAAAATTTGGTCGCCTCTTACCTCTTTCCTCTTTTAAAATCAGGCCGGCCTGCCGGCCTAGCGAACAAGACAATTGGGCAGTATGTTCTTCTACGAAACAAGAAGTTGTAATAAATTAATAGAGTTTGATAGTGATTAATTATGTGCTGTGTCAACATAATCACCGTTGCAACTGAATGTGTGAGTCTTATGATATAAATGTTATTTAGGATAGATCATGATGCGAGTGTGTAACGATATAAATTGGTTTCAAATCCTTATATTATAAGCAAAAAAAAAACTTTGTTTTTCCATTTTTATTTTTCAATCTAAAAAATTAAATTGGTCCGCTAGCTTTCATTTTATTTTATAAACTACCAAATCACATTACAGGCCAATTTATAAAACAAGAATGAAAGCTAGGTGACCAATTTAATTAAGGGTTAATTACAAATAAATCACCCAGCTTCTCATACGTATCAGACATAACTTTGATGAGTCCATTAATGGTGGTTGTCTCTGCGCTGTGTAACACGCTCCTCACAAGCGTCAATGGAATAGCTCCCACGTACGGCTTGTTTGTCAAGCAAATCACAATCCTCATTATCCATCTTTTTAGGTTTCTTCCCTTTCAAAGACCCTTCAAATTAATTGCAGGTAGTCTAATATTTGAGTCTTACAAAGCAGGTTATCATCTGCAACCATAACCACAAGCCTAATTACACCGAAGACTCATAAGCTCAAAAATTTCTCAACTCTTCTAAATACTTTCTATAAACTCTGAAAGTCTCTCGGAGGCCTCTCTAAATTGGCGGTGTATTGAGGTTAATTGATGCGTCTAAGGTTCTATGTTTATGCTTCACTTTTTTTCCAAGTTACGATAGGAAAAGTAATCTTAATTACATGCAAGAAAAGTAAAAATGTAACAATTGGTGACAAAAATCAACAAGTAAATAAATTCTTAAAATTTCTCCTTCGTTAATTGAGATAGCTGAAACCGTTTCAGTTTCACTTTGGAAAAGGAGAAAAAAAGTTGCCAAAAATTAAGGGAGAGGTGAAGCTTAATTAAGAAGTACGGTTTTTGAGCTTTGAACTCCATTATATATGAAGCATGCATTGATATAGTCTTAAGCAAAACACTTTCTTGGTTTAATTCCTGAAGAATCAAAGGTTTCAATTATACTACAAACAGTTCATAGTTTTGGGTTTAGGATTTAGGGTTCTCAATTATATAACAAACACTTTCATATTTGCTACTTTGCTCCCTAGCTACCCTTATAATAAATACATTGTTAGATTAAAAATCAAACAGAAACAAGTAGAGGAAAACAGGCAAATCTTTATATATTGGACCACCACAAGGTTGAACGTTGAACAAGAGCCTATATATATTGATCTAAAACATGGCATCACAACTTTTCTACTCAATTTAAATAAAACTGATTGTAATTAACTTACTTATCATATATTTAATAAAGCTGAGATTCATAGAAATGATACCCTTACATATGATGGATCGATGATCGCTTCTATTAGAAAACCGGTACATAAAACGAAGAGTTGAATAGTACACACACACACACATATATATATATATACACATTACATTTTCAATAAAACTGGTACGTCTCATATCGAAAATTGCAACTCTCGGCATAAACCCTTCCTCCTTCTCTAGACCAGGCACAACTTCGAACATGAAAATTAAGGGCATGATAAAGACAGCTTCTGCAATCAGCACTAGAGAGGTCCCTTGTGCACTGAACCAAACCATAGACCCTTGTACACCCTTCTTCCACATCAAAATACCCAGTCGCTTCCAGCTTCGTCGTCATCCCAGCTTCATTAGCCAAGTTGCTCAACAGACCCACCTTCTTCTGATTAAAAGCCTCCGGGTTGCTGGCATTTTGGCTACTAGCCACGCATACTTTGGTTTGGTTCTCAATTTGGCCAAAGAAATTGTTGCCTGAATACTTGTACATGCAATCGTCGGACCAGATGATGACGGTTTTGCTGTAAGGGCAGTTTAGGAGGATGTTAGCCGTTGCTTCGGAGAGACAAGTGGCACAGTCTGAGGCTGAGGCATTGACTCTGCAAAGTGCGAGGCCATGCACTTTGTCTGCGTCGTGACCCTTTGAGCCAAGAGCGAAGCCTGTGGTGGGGAAATAGGTGTCGTTGGCCAAATAGGCAATGAGCTCATTCAAGTTTGCTTCGTAAGTGCTTTTGGCGCTGAAGTTGTCAATGGTTGAGCAAAATGGGGAGAGAATACTTCTGCCTTCGACTGAAGCTTGGAGATGAATGAGGAGGAGAAGAAATAAACTAAATAGGGAACAAAATCTTAAAATAGACATTGCTAAATGAATTGTAATTGATGAATGTGCATGTATTAAAATAGACATTGCGCACTAAATATACAGTGTGCCTTTTATATAGTGACCATTTACGTTTTTTATATAAATTTCTCTAACCGTGTAATTAATTTTTTGTCTTTGTTATACAACTTATATATACTAAAAAGATTCGAATTTAATTCTCAATTTGACCACTGTACGTAGTTGGTTATTGGGAATAAACAAATTTTGACAGCTGAGTAGAATGAATTTACTTGTGCTTAATGAAATTTAAATTCTAAAATTTTTTTCAGAAACAAAAAATTGGGTGCCGCCCAAATGGTCATTCGCGTTGAAAACTATTAATCAATCTTGCCGTTAACCACAAAGTTGACTACAACAATGTTTCTTATAAAGCACTGATTTCTTGACACCATTAGACATCTGCCTCATTTGAATAATATTGCCTCTCACCGTTTATCAAATTGGTACATCACGATTTCTTGGACATCGAAGTTGAATATATAGAAGAGAATATACTGCAACGTATTGAAAAACCTATCATTTAACCTTGCAACCGTGAGTATTGAAAAAAAACCAAAATAGAGAGAAAATTAAAGCTACCTCAAATTGTTTTTTAGTTGGACATAGAAAATTTTATTTTGTAGTGGGATCTACTAGATAAGTACAAATTAGTTCCATTAATTTTCACAAAGACTACACTCATGATCATTATATGGAGCGGTAGACTCCATTTTTGGCTCAAAATGACTAAATATTGTGTCATTCATATACACTTAATTAATTTATAAAATTTGAGCAATACTACATTTATTAAATATATATGTTCATCAAATAATGTGACAGTATTTTAGTTATTCATGTCTAGTTTACTTTGGACATTATTTCATTCCAACAAGACATAGAATTTGATGAGTAGATTTGGTGAACAAATTTGATAGAAGTATAGTATTTTTCATAGGATTTCTCAATCAACCCTTAAAAAAGTTTTAAACCTCATAACGAACGTTGCAAGTTGCAACTCTCAGTATAAACCCTTGCTCCTTGTCAGTTGTCTCCAACCCCCACAACTCCCAAGCTCTGATATCGCATCACCAAGGCAGCTTCTACAATCAGAGCCATAAAGGTCCCTCGTGTAAACATGAAATTGCAACTTTTTTACTTAACTTAAATAAAACTGATTGGATCATCTTAATCGTTACTTACTAATTATATATTTAATAAAGGTAGGATTCATATAAATAAAAGACACATACATATGATCGATTCTCGTCTCTATTAAAAAAACGATGATAAAACGATCAGTTGAAATAGTACATATAATATTATACATTTTTCAGAAAAACTGGTACGTCTCATATCGAAGATTGCAACTCTCAGCATAAACCCTTCCTCCTTCTCTAGACCCAGCACAACTTCGAACATGATAATTAATGGCATCATAAAGACAGGTTCTGCAATCAGCAATAGAAAGGTCCCTTGTGCACTGAACCAAACCATAGACCCTTCTATAACCTTCTTCAACATCAAAATACCCAGTCGCTTGCAGCTTCGTCGTCAACCCAGCTTCATTCGCCAAGTTGCTCAACAGACCCACCTTCTTCTGATTATACGCGTCGGGGTTGCTGGCGTTTTCGCTGCTGCCCACGCAAACTCTCGTTTGGTTCTCAATTTGGCCAAAGAAATGCTTGTCTGAATACTTGTACATGCAATCATCGAACCACATGATGACGGCTTTGCTGTAAGGGCAGTTTTGGAGGATGTAATCCGTTGCGTCGGAGAAACATGTGGCACAGTCTGAGGCCGAGGCATTGACGCTGCACAGTGCGAGGCCATGCACTTTGTCTGCGTCGTGACCCTTTGAGCCGAGAGCGAAGCCTGTGTTGGGGAAATAGGTTTCGTTGGCGAAATAGGCCCTGAGCTCGTTCAAGTTTGCTTCGTAAGTGCTATTGGCGCTGAAGTTGTCAGTGTTTGTGCAAAATGGGAAGAGCATGCTTCTGCCTCCAAGTGCAGTCTGGAGATGAAGGAGGACAAGAAAGGAACTAATTAATAGGGAACAAAATCTTATGATAGACATTGCTAATAAGTCATGAATGTGTAGGAGCTCTGGACTTGTATTGTGGCTTTTATATAGTGACCATGCATGTACCTTTTCTATATAAATTCTTCTAACCTTTTTTTACATTGAAAAGATTCGAATCTCTAATCATCGATTTGACCACTAATTAGTTATTGGGAATAAATTAACAAATTCTGATAGCTGAGTAGAACGAAATTACTTGCTTAATTGGAAAATATTAAATTATTTTATTCATCAAAGAGTTAATCTCGTCGTTCATACGAGATTTAAACTCAAAACATATTTTTCACAAAGAAAATTAGGTGCCACTCAAATGATCATTGGTGTTTAAAAAGTTATTCTATTAATTAATCTATCTTGCAGTTGCTAAATTTATTACTAAAATGGTGGCTTTCCACTTGAATGTAGAGTTCCTTTAATGTTTAGAAATTTGGAATAAAATTGTGAATTCAGTACCATATTGATATTGGACCGCAATTAATTTAATACATCTATACTGGATCACAAAGTTGGTGAAAATTCATATATATATTGATCTAATTAAATTTTAAATTGAGTACATAGCTATATATACATCAATGTGTACCATCACGATTTCTTGGACA
This sequence comes from Purshia tridentata, assembly GCA_003254885.1. Taxonomy (NCBI): domain Eukaryota; kingdom Viridiplantae; phylum Streptophyta; class Magnoliopsida; order Rosales; family Rosaceae; genus Purshia; species Purshia tridentata. The sequence goes on along the minus strand of QANT01002120.1, from coordinate 161,005 downwards.
TCGTTGAATAACTTGAATATATAGAAGAGAATATACAGTATTGAAAATCCTCTCATTAAACAGTGCAACTATGGGTAGTGAGGAAAAAGAGAGGAAATTGAAGCTACCTAAAATTGTTTTATTATTATTTTTCTTTTTTGTAGGGAATAGAAATTTCTATATTTTATTGTCTACAAACAAATACAAATTAGTTCCAAACTTCCAACTCCCACAAAGACTACACTTATGATCATTATATGGAGCGGAAGATTCCATTTTTGGTTCAAAATGATCAAATTTTGTCTCATTTATATGCACTTGGTTGCTTAATTTATAGAATTTCGGCAATGCTAAATTCATCAAATATGTTCTATAGTTATTTACTAAGAGTTTACCAAATGATGTGAAAGCATTTTATTTATTCACATTTGGGCCACTCTGAACTTTATTTCATTTTAACAAAATATAGGAACATAGTATTTTCCGTAAAAAACATTTCAATCAACCCTTGAAAAAGTTGTAAATCTCATAACGAACGTTGCAACTCTCAGTATAGACTCTTGCTCCTTGTCTCCAACCCCCACAACTCCCAAGCTCTGATATCGCATCAGCAAGACAGCTTCTACAATCAGAACCAGAAAGGTCCCTCGTGCATTGAACCGAAGCATAGATCTTCTTATACCCAGCAAGCTTTACATCCCCAGTTGCATGCATGTTTGGTGTCTGCGAAGCCTCACTTGCCAAATTGCTCAACAAATCTATCTTCATCTGATTAAACGACGCCGGTTTGCTCACATTGTGGACACTCAGCACGCAGAACTTGTTTTGGTTCTGTTGATCAAATTGGCCAAAGAAATGCTTGTCCGAATACTTGAACAGACAACTGTCGTACCACGTAATTGCTTACTTGCTATGTGGACAATTTTTGAGAATATAAGAGCTTGCATCAGAAAAACACGCGGCACAGTCTTTGGGTGACACCTCCACATTGCAGAGTCCAAGCCCATTTACTTGGCCTGGGCCATGGCCTTTTGAGCCCAGATAGAAGCCCATGTGATGGGTCTCAGAAGTGAAGTAATTCATGAGCTCTTTGAGGTTGGTTGCATATGTGCCATTGGAGGTGAAATTCTCAGAGACTGAACAAGTTGGGTAGATAATGTTCATTGATCCATCACCTTCAGTACTTTTCAGCAGGGTCATGATGGACTTGGTTCCAAACACTGTTTGGATGTTCAGAAAGAGAAAGAAAGTTGCATAACAAATTATAAGGGAGGAGGTCATGAAGCTTAAGGCAGACATTATATATTTATACTTTGATATTAATTCAATTAATGTAACTGATGTACTGATGTGTTTCCGTGTTTGAGTTCTGAATGTAATGGGGCACATGTATATAGTGATTAGAAAATCTCAAAATTTAGCAAACATGTTCATAAGTTTTCTTGAAGAATCAAGGGTGTTTTCAATTATATCACAAAAGACTCTAATTGTTGTATAAAAGCTGAGTTCTCTGTGGCTGCTTGTGTGACAAAAGAGTAAATATTCAAAATATTATATAGAGAAATGCTTTTTTGGGAAACTAGGGGATGTTGGCATTTGGCTGTTGCTAATGGCTTCTTGGCTATGTATTTGTGCCCCTCTGCTGAAAAGTTAAGGTGGCTTTTGGTTAAGCAACTTTTGGTCAAGATTTTAAGCCCTACAAATTTCAGCAGTGACCAAAACCAAGCAGTTTTAAGCCCTCTCCTCTGGCTTTCTGAAAAATTAGTACAAAGAGAATGCTAATGTAAATGGCTAATATGGAATTTGATTTCTCATGATATTTGCAATTCCTTCTCTTCAGCATATGGTTGTTTATGACTTGTACAAAAGTGGGAAGGAGGGGCAGAGGAGACTACATGATTGTAACCCATGGCAGGGCTTGGCATCAACTACTCCATTGCCTCTCCTTCCAACTTTCTTCTAATAATCATCTCAAATTTACAATCAGTACATCTTTACTGTTAATTAATTTCAGTTCCTTTTAATTTGTGGGGGTTTTTTTTTTTCCTTCCCATCTTCATCTTATGCTCTGTTTTCGACTCAGAGACAAAGAAGTAAGAAAAAGAAACCTGGACTTTATTTCTTAGGAGCAAAATTTAGTGACCAAGAAATAACTGAAACCAAGACTTGTCATCTTTAGAAAGGTCGTTGTAGTGCCATGCAAGTTATGGTGATAAGATACTAATCTAAAAACAAGAGAAAAAGATGTGAAATTATGCTTAGTAAGATCACAAGTCTCTTCACATGGTGCATTATTTTTTAAACCAATTACGCCAAAAAAAATAATAAAAAGAACAAGAAATTGGATGTCAAAACTTCATATAGGAGCATATGAAATGCTTCCTAAGTCATCTCACATGTCCTCTTTCCTCAAATCTCTCAAAACCCGAAATTTCTTCCCTTGCATAGTAATTACTCAAAATTAGAGTAATTTCAAGTCAAATTGCTTGAATTCCAGGCCAGCTTAGATCTCTAGATCCTTGAAATCTCCATCTCAGAAAGCAGTCGAATTCAAGACAAGATTCCAATTTCGAAAACATCACAATCTTAATTTACATGTGATTAGACCAATAACTTTCCTAACATCTATAACTATTGGTGATTTATGATAGTATCCCTATTGCATCTGTATGATAATGTTGTATAACCCCCCACCAGATATAGTAACGGATTAGCTGTGACACATTACAGCTATATGTAGTAATATATAGTATGAAACACTACTATGGATGCATGTGAATTAACTCTTCTTCTCTGCATTCTCTGACTGCAACTTCCATCACCTGGCCACCAGTAGAAGGTAACACATCACAACAATGCCTTCTTGGAGCCTGCAACTGATTAATTCAAGAAAATATGAAATTAGTATAAGTAATAAGCTTCATGGGGATATAACAATGCTTAAGCAATTGAACAAAATTAAGTATGTTCTAAATGTTGTAAGGCAATACCTTTTTGATATCAAGGTCTAGCTTATGCGAGAACACTCTGATCTCCTCCAGCTTCCTTGGCGAAGCCATGTCATAGGAGCAATTTTCATAGGACTTTTTGTATATGCTCTTGATTTTATCCCCACTAGAAGACACATTATCCATAAAGAAAACAACTGGTCTTCGACATGGGTCTGGGTGATGTTCTCTTGTATTGAAATTATAAACTCCTGACAAAACATTTCCCTTCCTCCACTGCTTGAATGTCGCCTGCACGGGCAGGACGTCTGGCAGAAGCATATGGTTTCCATATACTTGTACAGCATAGCCCCATGACACTGTAACGGTCCATGAAAACCATCGATCATAACAAACGGTTTTCTGTAGAATCCTCTGAGAATCAACATTCACAGCTTCAAAAAAATGTTGCAGGGCTTTCATAGTTGTCATGTTGGGGAAGACTGGGCTTGTGTGCCCAAGGTGATGCAAGGATACCAATGGTGTCACTGGATGTGCAGCCAACAGACCAAACGTATCGCCATGAATATCATTCTGTTTCAATTTCACAACCCCAGAACCATACGAGTTAATTCCACTGAAATGTTAATATAAACTACTAAAATTTGAGGATCTAAGAAATGGGTACCTGATGGAAACCAGGCTCACGTGTCAAACCTATGCCAAGCTCAGCCAAGCAAGAGGAAATCCTGGAGTCACTTCCATAGAGATGTGGGTATCTTTCTATGCATGAATCAAACACCTTTGCCAATACTTGTGCCAAAGGGTAACTTATAGCAAAGCCTGCACCACCAAAAGCCATTTCAAATCCAAACACTCTGTTTTGTTCATAAATCTCTGAGTTGGTCCCAATGTAGTACCAGAGCTCATGATCATACTTGGAAAGAGTCTTCTCCAAATTCTCCGGGAAGAAAACGGTGTCGTCATCTCCGAAAACATACCACCGCACATTGGAATGGTTGAGTGCCACAGTCTCGGAAACAACTCGTGCCACACGAATTGCAGACCGCAGACCACCTCTGTAAGTGTAACGAAACCGGGAAGTGTCCCCGGAGATGCAGACGGGAGGAAGAGAAGTGTCATTGGCATGATGTTGATGATCAGGTGGAAGGCTGTCCAGGAACACACATCCCCTCATTGAGTGCTGCTTCCACCAGAGCCTAACATACTCCTTCCTCTGAGTTGACCAAGATTTCTGGTTTGAAGCAATTCCAAACACAATGTGCTGAAGAGAGGTTGGGGTTTGTACATATCCATCTTGGGGAGAAGGGATTGTGCGTGAAAGCTTGGAACTAGTAAACACCAGGAAGAATGATACAAGAAGAAAGAGTGTGCAGACAGAAGATGAGATTATAAAGAGGTTTATCAAGCGAGAAGAATAAGATGATGATTGGGTTTTGGAGGGTGACTGATTAAACTCCATTTCAAGGATGGAGAGAAATTAAAGAAAGAGATTTGCAGAAGTTAGTTGGTGCCTTAAAAAAGGTTTGTACAAAAGTTGTATCTAGTGCATACAAACGTGTTAGGTAGCGTGAACCACGGCACGAGAAAGTCCAAAACTTTGACCTGAGGTCATGACCAAAGTGTTTTGGTATTACCGTATTAGTTAAATCTCCATGGAGATTAGGTTTTTTTACATACAGAAAGAGTCCATTTTCTTGCCAACCCGAACCGTCCTGATTCAAGCCGAGTCTTAGTCAAGCACTTGATGGCGTTGGCATTGACTGAGTGTGGATGGAGTACTATATAGAAAGAAGAGGTGGGTACGTGTCTACAAGATGTTGATGGACTACTGGGTAGGTGTTAAAATACTATTAACAATGAATTAGGACTTAGACCCTTTGGATTTATACTATCAACTTGCTCGGTTGATGCATTGCGTGGAAAAGAAAAGGCAGCAGCTTCAGTTCTAATTCAAAACAACGGGCTTAGCATAAAAAGAACCAAACCCGTTACTTAAAGCAAAGTTCACTGCCATATTTATTTATTATTAAAATTCAAAGAAATGAAACGATTACAAACAAACATATGAGGTTTCATGCGTCGCCCACATTTTATTCATAATAATCAGGGCATGTAAATTTTACATTTTTATGTTCATAATTACATGTCTGCTGATGCTTGGATGCAAGAACTTTTTATGAATCTCAAAGTAATTGTTGAGTTCCACATAAAGATCCGGATACAAGATCCAAGCATCTAGCTTATAAAACCCCATATAAACCCAAAGCATGGTTTATTTACTTAAAAACCAAGTACTAGATCCGCAAAGTCACAGACACAACACCATCAAAGTTGGATCTACATAAACACTTGGAAGCTAGACTCAAGAATTGGGTTACTTGCATATTCTAAGGATGCACATGTATATGCATTGAATTTCGGCAATGCTTGTGGAGGACCAAAGTGCTAGCTATCATCCTACTTCTACAGTCCTACATAATGGAAAGGGAAGGCCATGGAGGTCGGTTACAGTAGACCTGAGAGACCAAGTACAGCATTCATCCCCTCTCAAAAATCACAAGCTATCCTTTATACTCAGCAATTTCCATTGATGGAATCATGGAATCATCAAAATAAAAGGCACAACGAACTGGCGACATGAAACACAGTAAGCATCTCAAGAATCTTTCTTTGCATGGTTATTCACAAAGAAAATAAAATAATACTCTCACATCAATAGATGTATCAAAATGTAAGTTGATCTACAACATGAATACATACCTATCAGTTCACTAGTCAATATCAAATCATACACATTCCAACAATTACTTGGGTTATAGCTCCCCCAGCAGACATGTAATTGGAATTTTCCTTCATTTTTTTTTTCTGTTCGTTAAATTTCTGAGATACTTGGCCGCTGGAAAAGTTAAAACAGTGATCTTATCAGACATCAAAACGTAAGCAGCTGCAGACTCTCACAGTAGCTTCCTTTTTCAACAACAGACTCCAATTATTCCACATTATCTTTTTTCTTTTAATTTACTCCTTCACAAATCGTTCCAAAATCATTATTTTTGCGCCATGTCTTGATCCAAAGATAAATGGCCATCTCCAAGTATATTTTGCCCCTCCTCCTGTCAAGAAGAAAAGGAACTTTAACCACCATTAGGTGCAGATCAATTGATCAAATAATATCACTTGGAGGTCATTTCGAAAAGTGAACAAGCAATAGCAGATAGCATCATGACAGTAACGAACAAAAATGAGCAAAATTCAACTTTCATTATTTTTAACTACTAATGAGAATTATATCAGTAAATCAATTACAGAACCTGCGACCATTAAGAGAAGGATCAAAGAATGAAATTCAACTAGAGAGAACTCTCCAACAAGTATGAATCAAATTTGAAAATTACAGGTGAAATGTTCTGTCACGACCAGGCAGATTGCATTCAAATGATTTCACAAAAACAAAATATGGAATTTGTAAGAATGCTAACCATAGAGACCACATAACAATTTATAGTGGATTATCCATATTACGAAGAAACTGACTAGGCTACCAAAAAAAATTTATCAGAAACGAGAAATTACATTACACTTTTCCTTGAGAAGATTGATGAGTAGACCAAAATTGCTTGTAATTCTCTGAATTTTGCATGTAACTCGGGTATTCTCAGAGCAACCATTCCAATAGAGAAACTCTAGAAATTCATGGCTATTAGTTCATCATCTCCACATCGTCTAATTTTGATAGTCATCGAATCATTAAAAGACGGCAAAATGTCGCAGCAGTGACGTCGTGGAGCCTTCATCTAGAATGTAACGGATGGACATTAGTTAAACAGCATATCGACTTAGAATAACTAAAAGATGAAAGAAAATTTAATATAGTAGAGAAGTTCTAAATTTCAAAGTTATATCTATTTCAGTTATAAATTCCAAATGTGTTATATCCATATAAGTTAAGTAATACCTCTTCAACATCAGGCTCTAGCTTCTGTGAGAACACTCTGATCTGGTCCAGATTCTTTATTGCATTCGCTTTAGAGCAGTTTTTGACATTGTGCCTGGTGTAGTTGCTCCAAATGCCGTGGCTGTTAGATATGATGCTTTCCAGAAAAAAGATGGTAGGTCTTTTACATGCATCTTTAGGATAATCTCTCATTGTAAACATGTAACGACTTGCATCAATACTACCACTCCTCCTCCAAGGCATAAAAGTTTTCTGCAGTGAAAAGAGATCTGGGAGAAGTTCATTGCCATCATATACCTGAATAGCATAACCCCAGGCAACAGAAACAGTCAATGAATGTGAACTGTCATAGCATACAGTTTGCTGCAATATCCTGGCAGGATCAGCATTCACAGCTCCAAAAAGATGTTCCAAAGCTTGAGTCCTGTTCATGTTAGGGAAGATTGGATCTGCAGCATCCAAATGATGAAGGGACACCAAAGGTGACAATGGATGTGCAGATAGCATTCCAAACAAATTCCCCCGCAAATCAACCTGGTTAAAAAATAATAAGATAAGAAATTCTAAGTAGCTTCAATTGTAAAAGTTGAAAAAGTAGAACCAAGAAATCATCCAGTTGATAGTTATTACAGAATAGTAATCCACTTAAGTTCATCATGGAGCAACTATTTTCCATACCATATATTAAACTAAGCACACCTAACTCTTTCTTTATCAACTTCCTGATTCTATTAAATTCAATTCATAATCTTTACAAGTGAAAGGCAAAGCCCAAGTACAAAGTTAGTATAGAATGAGCTGCTGCCCAGCTGAAAGAGTTCAGTCTCTAAAGGAAATAGAATCTATAAAATCCAAAAATGATAAAGGTCCCAAAGCTTCATTAAACACAATCAACTACCTCCTAGTAAAAGAGTGGTTCAATGGGCCTTCTAGTCTGGACCAAAAGCTTATGATAAATAAACTTTCCTAACAAAAACATAATCAACGCAATTCATTAAACACCATCAAACAATTACTTCCCCAACCGAAACAAATTTCAGGATAAACAAAATTTAACTATTAACGCAAATGCATTCACATACCATTAAAATCTTATAAAGCTAATTACATATTCACATGAAATTAAATTAATTTCACTTAGTTAATTCAGTACCTGATGAAACCCAGGCTCATGGGTCAACACAACGCCGAGCTCCGCCACGCACGAGAAGACCCTGGAATCGCTTCCGTACAAGTGGCCGTACCTCATCAAGCAGGAGTCAAAAACCCTCGCCAAAACGCTAGCCAGCGAATGGCTTATGGCGAACCCTCCGCCGCCGAACGCCATGTCGAACGAGTACTTCTCGTTCTGCATGTAGCTCTCGGAGTTGCTCCCGATGTAGAACCACCGGTCATGGTCATACTTGGACAGCGTCCTCACCAGGTTGTCCACGAAGAACACCGTGTCGTCGTCGCCGAACACGAACCACCTGACGTCCGGCTCGCCGCGGTCGACGGCCTCCTTGACCACGCGCGCCACGCGGATTGCGGACCGGAGGCCGCCCCGGAGTGTGTACGGGAAGCGCGAGGTGTCGCCGGAGACAACGATCGGGACGACGGAGGAGGAGCTATCGGGCGGGGCACGGTCGAGGAAGGCGAAAGCGCGGAGAGACGAGGAGGGGGAGCACCAGAGGCGGAGGTAGGGCTTGCGGCGGTCCCAAGAGCGGGAGGAGGCGGCGATGGAGAAGAGGAGATGGCGGCGAGTGGTGAGAGAGGAGGAGGCGCGTGAGATGAAATTGGGAGGCGCGTGGGCAAAAAGAATGAGGAAGTAGAGGTTGAGGAAAAGGGAGAGGATTAATAGGAGGATCTTGAGGCGGGAGGGGTTTAAGGCTTTGGGCATTACGAATGGGAGAGAAAGAGAGAGGTATCGGAATCTGATGGCTTTGCACACACTATTAGCTTTTCTTTTGATTTTTTGGTACATTAAAAATGGAAATTTAAAAAGAGACAAGCAAAAACTCAGTCACAATCTCGCAGCCAAAGCTGGTGATGATGAAGACGATGATTTTGTTTCCTTTAATCAAACATCAAGCATCTACCTGAGTAAGTGAGCAGTGACAAAACAGACAAATGAAAATACAAAGTGTGCTTTTCTTTGTTTTGGATAATTAACTGACAATAGAAAGTTATGCTTATGCTAGCGCAATCGGACCCTTGTTTATGGGTTTTAGGCCCGACTCGGGTTGCATTGTATGGGCTTACACGCTTTTACAAGCAGCATGCCAGGCCCAGTAGCTTTATGGAGCCCAATTCTATTTCACTCTGAGTCTTTGTTGCGTCCCTAATCTTGTAAACTATAATTCAAAAAGTGAGGCTATTCCAACCCACATTTTCTACTGAGTTGACCACCTTAAAATATATTTTTTATAAATCTTCTTATTTAACCCCTCCAACCCAAAAAAGTCACCCTTCCCACCTCCTCCCCTGCATAGTCGCTCTCTCCTTTTTCTTTTCTCTCTCCTCTATTGAATATTATATTTTATGCTTAAAATTGTATAATTTATGTTTCTTTTTTATTTTATTTTTTTATATAAATGCTTTAGAGAAATTTTCTTATAACTATTAAAAATATGAACATACATATAATATGACCACATAAAATATAAACAAGGGATCCAAACTCATCCGACTAGTTTTTATTTTTTATTTTTTTTCCAAAACTCATCCCACTACTCAATTATAATTTATGGATCATTCATGAATCTTAACTTGGCTAGAAATTCTCACACGGAGAATGGGACAAAATACAGTGAAAACACTAGAATAAAAAGTTTCCACTTACAATATTGAACAATTATTGAAACATTTTTTAGTTGACCAATTTGTCTTTTGAGATTGACCTAATTTGGTGAAACCAGCAGCCAAGTCTTTTTGCCTTTTGGTCCATTACTTTCCAGTGTCCTAAACTTTTGGTATTTACCAACTCATTAAATTGGAATATTAATTGGGTGGCGATCATGGCATATAAGAGCTTGAAGCTTGCAATTTCAACCATATAAGTGGAACTCACGTGTCAACACCAAAACATACGTAGAAAAGGACATTTTCTCCATGAATTGCGGTGTCCAAATAAAAAGAATGGGCATCAAAGTTGTTCTAAATGCATACAACTCTATGACAATATTGGTAGGTCCCAATTTGAAAGTCTTTAATTCTAGACCATAAAACAAGCTTTCTTCTTGAGTAACCCAAATTGACTGGTTAACCACTCAACAACAAAATTATGGCTCATAATCTCGCACCAAGCATCTCATAAAGCTCTTAAAGTTTAATCGACATCTTTACCTTTTTCCATATTTTTGTCAAATTAGTGGTTTCTATTTTGTCAAAACTAGTGGACAAATTCTTGTTTGTGCTTCATTACTTTGTAGCCCCATTTTACAACTAATTAGGCCCTTAATAATGTCACCTTCCATAGAAATCGATAGACAAAAGGAACCCACAAGCATCTTATGGTTTCCTTTCAAGCCACACAAGATTTATAGTCCAAGCATTTTCTGAATCCACAAGTTTAAAGTCTATTGAGCTTTGATATTTAAGAAGAAAAATACAATGACACTTTTGTCATGTAGTGGCATGTATGTTATTAAAGGGTTGAAATTATAGGACAGAGTTCATCTTAATGAACTGCATATAAAGAGTGTTGACATATCCCACGCCTGCATTGCTTATAAATTTGCCTTTTTGTTAAACTTCTTGGCCATCATATAGAGTTTCAAAAATGTGCAAAGGTGTCGAAGAGAGTGGTTTCTGCAAGCCACCAAGTGCCTCAACTGGTTGGGTGTCTTGTGAGCTCTGCAGCTCAAGGGCTTCATTGTATTGCCTAGCAGATGATGCATATTTGTGTAGGACATGTGACCAATGGGTTCATGGGGCTAATTGTTTGGCCCTCAGGCATGTCAGATGCTTGCTCTGCAACACATGTCAGAATCTTACTCAAAGATATGTCATTGAGATTTCTATGGAGGTGATGCTCCCAACCATTCTGAGTTGGGTAGAGAGAAGCAGGTGTAATTCAAATGCCAGAAGAAAGTGCTCAGCAACACTGAAAAGGCCTTTCCTTTTTCTTTGATATATATATATATAATACTCCTTGATTTTAAGTTTCTCTTTTTATGTGATTTTTTATTATGAGGTTGTGTCCTGTGAACCATTAATTGATAGAGATTAACCAGTGTAGTCTATGAGGTATTGAAGATGGAGTACTGAAATGTTGGAAATGGGAAACCGCCCTTTTTTTAAAAACAAACTGTAACAGTTTCCACAATTTCAGACAAAAAAATTGTAGACAGGACATAAATTTTAAACCTTTTATTAATTTTTGTAATCTAAATGACTTGTGAACCAAAATTTACTGAGAGAATACATCCTTATTCTTTTATCATCACTCATCAGGATCACACAGCAAGTATTTCTATTACGTATGTAGTGTATTTGATCTACTTGAAAAAAGATGTCTTCCATTTAAGAACACTAAGTTTAATTAGATCGTCAAATAGTACTGATAGTACCATGAGGAGCCATTGCTGCAAGACATGTTGTTCCAATGCTTGGCATCTAATCATGGATATTCAGGCCACCCAATAAAAAAAAAAAAAAACACGGTGATGACAATCTGCCTCAAAATTGTAGCCAGAGAAGATTAATAACCATAGTGTTCAAAATTAGTGGTGATAACAGAGAAGACACATGCATTCTATAGTTGTGTGGGAATCATCTGAACCACTAGTCATTCAAACGAATTAAGAGCATATATGGCGATGCAAAGCAGATTCTAAACAAATGAAAGTTGAAAATTGGTGCATTATATTCTTCTAAAACAAGATGAACCTGTGAATATGATCCAATGTAAGCACATTAAAATCTTGTCAGTCATCAGAATTATACTTCTTTCTAATTGATCCTGCACTATGTGGTGAATATTTAAGTAGTATGATTCCATTAAATCCTAATTTGATCTCATTCCCTCAATTTTAGTGACTGGTCCTGTTTTCTTTGGTAGCTAATTGCACAATACATTTTTCTGCACTCAAATATTTTACAAGATAGATTTAGAAGGTCATGTTAATTTGTTTGACCGGATCCAGGTCAGGAAATTTGTCTCCTATATATACGTATCTATTCTAACATTCCAGTCAAACAAACGGAGTCATTGTTGGGAGGAATTGAAACCATGCTTCATGATCATTTCCCTTCATTGTGTTTCTCTTGATTTCAAGTTCGTTGTTCTTATTTCGGTTGATTGGTTTTAATCTTTTAAGGCATATTAAGAATTTTAGAGAGTTTGTTGTTCCCTACTCTCTCGATGTTCAGAAGTGGGATATTGATAACCCCAAAGAATCATCTTTATTGACAAAGAAAACAGTTTTATTTCTGCATAATCTTGAAATAACAGTCATTCCAGTACAGAGAACATGATTCATGCACAGTTTCTGGTGCACTAACTTATTTAATCAGGCCTTGTCTTGCAGCTAAGGAGACATATTTTGCTTGATATATATGCCTCAGAAGTTCCTTGTCACTAGAGGATCGTAATCATATTCTTCACCGGCTTTCACAAATCTGCCTTTGACACGCTTTCTAGTATCAGCTCTGGCCTTTCTAGAGGCATATCTTATTTGTTTACCAAACCTACACATCAAAAACACACAAAACAGAAAAAAAAATATTCTCTTAGAATTAGTAAGGAAATTTACAGACTTCATAGATTACTATTAAATACATCATGTATTTCGTCCAGGAACTGCATATTCGTTTGAACTTTCAATCCTGAACAAAGTTCAGCACATACATGTCAAATATATGAAAGAATTCAAAAACAATGCAGGCACATAGCTTACAACATCATTTGCAATCATTGTTGCATTCGTATATGGAAGATAAATTCTTTGATCAAAATACATTTAAAATATTGATAATCTGAAATTAAATAAGCATGCATATTCCTAGAACATAAGATATTCACAAAATTTTGTATTAAACTTAACTGTGAGTAGTATCATTAGACTTTTTTAACACACCTTACACCTTAGAGCATGTTAAAGAGCAGAGATTAAAAAAGGATGACTTTTAAGTAGCTTATGAGAATATACGATGCGTATGCAATTCTAATATGCACAGAGATCAGCTTAAATTGATCTTGAGAAAGAAAACAGCATAGTCAATATAAACAGAACTTAGATACATACGAGCGAGTTTTCTTTTTTTCCTTGTATCTCATCTTTGCTTTGTCCCTTGCTTGTGGACTGCTAGCCTCCAAAGTTGAGTCCCAAGGCTCTCCAGTTAGAAACATGGGTGATAATCCACAATCTTGATAATCAGGATTACTTTCCCTTGTGATGCTTGTTAGTGAAAGTGATATGGTTGAATGAACTTGCCCAGCAGGAAATCCCAGATTGATGGATAAGCAGTTTCCACTACCATTCAAGGCCGGCGTCACACTAGATGACCCACAAGAGGATTGGAAAGCCACACAATCTTGTTGTCCTGATGCTGATGCCTAAAGAAACACACAAAAGTCAAGCACATTGTAAACAAATCTCGTGAATCCAAAGGTAAGCGTAATGTCTAAGATATCATGAATGCACTACTCTGAAAAGTTCCTTGGTAAATGAGTGAACTCAGGAGGAAAATTAGAGGATCATATAGTAGAAGATGATTTGATCGATAAAAAAGAAAATAGAAGTTGAGAGGACCTGCACAGCATTCTCAATAGGGCCATTAGACGCTGTAACTGATAAGTTTTTTTCCATTAATAGGCAATCCAAGTCTCCATCCTCAAACTGGTATCTGGAAGGACCTTGCGTGGAGCTAAATATCTCATCAGCATTTTCAAAGTTTAATGGAACATCATCCAAGTTAATACCTTCACATAAATCATTGCCATCCTGAATTGCAAGATCTTTAAAAGTGGAAGAACCCTGTAGCACATGAAGTGATAAAATGCATAGCATTTGAATGAAGCAAGTTCGAAATAATATCTATGATCTTTTTTTGTGTACCCTTAATGATTAAGTGCTTTTGAGGCCCTCCTAAATGGGAAAGGCTCATTTATCTGATTCATTGTCGTAACAAACATTACTTGCATTGTACGTCATTCACCAGCCAAACGAGTACAAAATCTTACCTTTGGCAGGCTTGACTCCTGAATTGCAAGATCTTTAAAAGTGGAGGAACTCTGTAGCTAGCACATGATGGAAGTGATAAAAAAGCATCAATTCAATTTAAGAGGGCATAATTGCATTGTCATTTAGACATTTAACAGCGCCATATTAACACTCTACAAAATTTTACCTTTAGCAGGCTTGACTCCTGAGGCAAGAAAGGTGCTTGGTCTCTACATTGTGGCAAGCAATTCGAATTTGATGGAATCATGGTAGATGAAGCCATCCAAGACTCAAACTTGGCACATGGTTCTAGTTCATTCAACTTTCCAGTCACTGCCGGCCCAAATGACCCCTCATTACCTTTAGCTTCCAAACAGTTACTGATACAAGTATCATTTGTTGGCACTGAAGCAAGTGACTCCCAACCACCACCATTAAAACCACCACCAGAAGAAGGCACATCAAGAACCGAAGACCAAATTCGAGTAAAATCAGCCAACGAAGGACAACCCGTGTAACAATGCAAAGCCTGGCTCCGGTGCCCCATTCTTGCACAGCCATTGTTGTGATTCCACTGACAGCTTTGACACAGAGACATTTTCTCATCCATGCACCGGACTATTGCAGGCTGAGCATTGCACTTGTCACATAGAAGTGAACGTGGGTGCCTACGTGACAAAGCATTGGCAGAGTGTACGGATCCATCACATTGCAAGCAAAGGCGAGCCACATCCGATTTGCAGAAAACAACTGCCCTCATCACCCAACAGAATTCACACAGAGGCTCCATCTTTGATGATCGATACTACTTCCCTTCTAACCTACTAGCTAGTAGTAGTTATTAATTCCTCCTAACTAGTTAAACTAACTTACTGACAGATCATGGTGGGAACTCGGCTTAGTTGTTTTATTTCGGGCCATCCTGAGATTTGTTGGGCCCTATGAAAAACAAGTGGTCCTTTTTAATAATCACACGTAAAACGTTAAAATAATATATATCAATGCTAAGAAAAATTTACATACAACGAGTGTATACACCTTATTTCTTCTTAAAATAAATGATCATATGACTATGACGTCATATAATCATTTATTATGGAAGGAAGGGGGTATACATCTATTACATGAAAAATTTTTTTATTAATATACTTTAATAAATCAATAAATACGCAAAATAAATCAACTTTGTGAAAAATAATTTAATTTTTTTAATTAAATTAAAGAAGAAGAATTTGCATATGAAGTTACTGTATATGTTTTCTTCTTCTAAAATGAGAAAGAAACTTGAGCCTATTTTCACGTACAATGGTTGTTATTGTACGTCCAATAGTGATTTTAATATGAAAAACACAAAAAATAAAATCATGAACACTCAAGTTTATGTCGAGTGTTCGAGTTCATTAAAATGGACAAACCCACCATATATGCTTTTAACTTAATCATAGTTAAATTTTAAGCCCTCAAGAAAACTCTAAAAAAATAGATAATTAAAAACAAACATAAAAATATTACAAAGCCCACACAAATGTGAACAAAAGAAAATAGTAGGGCCACAATAATCAAAATAATTAAATTATTTTTGCTCATATAGTGGGTGAAAAATTATGAGAAAATTAGGGTTTGTTGCCCTTGTTTTGGGCAACAAAGATAAACCTAATACCACCTTTATGTTTGTGGGGGAAATTAGGGTTTGTTGCCCCAGTTTTACCCACCATGCATGCATCTAACATAATTATATATGCATGGTTAATTTTTAAACCCTAAAGAATATCTTAAAATAAACAAATAATTGCAAATAAATAAAAAAATCCCAAAGCCCACAGAAATTAATGCGAACAAAAGAGAATAGGAGGGCCACGACAATCCTAATAAATTATTTGCTCATATATATATATAGTGGGGAAAAAATTATGAGAAAATTAGTGTTTGTTGCCCTAGTTTTGGGCAACAAAAATGACCCTAATAACCCCTTCATGTTGTGGGGGAAAGTTAGGGTTTGTTGCCCTAATAATTAGGGCGACAAACGCACCATACTTCTAACTTAATCATGGTTAATTTGAATAATAAATGTATTTAAATTGTAATTATGAGAAAAGTTATTTACAATAAAAATAATCATAACCCTGCGCCACTCAACGGTTGTTGAGATAGTCTGGTTAGAATAATCGTAGAAATTGCTTACCTACACTCAAGCTCGACCCTTCTCTCCAAGCAAACAAAATAAAAAACCCACGCCACACCTTCTCACTGCCAACCGGTCCAACATTGGCCACCGCCGCAGGCTCTAGAAACCCTCACCTCCCCTCATGCGTCTCCTCTCCCTCACCTTTCATCTCTCTCTCTCTCTCTCTCTCTCCTTGTGTTCTTCAACTGCCTTTTTCCTTTTTATTGTTATCGTTCAACTGATTTACTTTGTTTCTTGGTTAGGCTTTTGGTGGTTTCGTGCTATCCTGAAAATGGATCTGTTTATCGAAGAAGATATAAAATGACAATTTTACTGGGTTTATATTTATGTTAATATTTAGTTTTCTTTGATGCTTTTTATTGGGATCTTGCATGGTTTAGTTAAAATAAAAATGGAAAATTGCTCTAAAGTGGAATTCAGGCAGATCGACGTGATGGACTTTAACCTTCATTGCCCTCTAAGACCGTCATCTAATTAGGTCAAGATCAGTAAAGATGCCACGAACCCATCTCCTACTCAAAGAATCCCGGCCTATACAGAAAGAAAGCAAATGGATCTACTCTGATCCTTCACCATTAATACATATTTAAGAAAACCCCATTTAAAATAAGCTTCAAATCAAGTTGCACGGAATAAGTCATCAATGACTTCCTTATATAACACTTTAACTCCACGTTCAACGTACACATAAATTGGAACAAGAGATTGAGCATCATATATAGAATATAATATTGCATGGCATTATATATAGCAACACTTACCTACCGAGATGGAGTGAATTCCCGCAGAACAACTTTAAAGCAAAATCAGCCATTATCAAGAAACATAAATCCCATTAGTGGGTTCAACAAAAAAATTTAGGCAAAGGTTGATTAGTAGAAGCAGATATATTTATCAGATCGAAAACCAGAAGGGTGCGAGGGAGGAGATCGTGGTTGATGATCACACTACCAACTCGAAGCTTTGTTGGCTTTGTGACACTGTGGTGGTCTTCAGCAAAAGTGTTGCACTTGGTTATTTATTCACGTTTGTTCTAGGTTTTCTGGGTGTTTGCCACGTGGCGAGATGAGTGTAGGCTTCGAAAATTGACAGCTGGCTCGGTGAGCTGGGTAGCTTCCAGGGATTGATATGGTCAGCCTTTTTGCTCGCAGCGTGGCCTGAAGCGATGGCAGGGGAGGTAAATAGGTGCAAGAACGAGGTGGGTCTTGCCGACAGATACGTGGGGCTTTTGGAGGAGAGTTTCGGATTCTTGTGGTCAAGAGTGGCTGACGTGGAGCTCATATACGGAACTTTTTTATTTAATTTTTGTGCGGTGAATAGTGGCTGTCGTGGAGCGCGAACAATTGCTCATTTGGCATCCACCTGTCATTGCCTTCTCTTAGCACGTGCTTTTTTCAGAATTTTCAAAATTTGGAACTCTTTCCGGATTGTCACTGGTAATTTTTTACCTTAGATATATACCACGTTTTCTTTTACTTTTAATCACGTGGTCAATTGTCCACCGAATTTTACACTAGAATGCTCAATTCTTGCCTGATATTTATCAACTAGGTAGTAGTACAAGCAAACAACTTTTCTTTTGCCACGAGCTTGGCAGTACACAATATATTGTACTTTTTTTTTTTTTTTTGTGATATAGAAATAGAATTTGATTAGAAGGGTTACCTCACTTTTTCAATGATTAGTAGGGATCAATATTTCGTACCAATCTAAAGCCTATTTTATTTTATAAAAATTTCATGACAATATAGTGTTACAACGTACATTACACAAAAATGAATTTAGTAAGAATGTAAATTTTAATATCATCGAATGCACAACATATTGGTACTTCTTAATATTAGAAAAATTGTACATATGAAAAATATTCTCTATCTTTTTTTGAATAACAAAACTTAAAGAAAAGTACTTCCAAAACCATAGCATGGTTTTAGATAGGAAAATCTTGGAAATGACATAATAATATCACCTCGTGTATATAAATCACATTTGCATATATAAAACGTAAGGTAATTACTGATAGTATATGGAGCTTTTCCACTTTTGGCAACAAAATCAGTCGCCAAGTTCTCAGCATAAGTAGGAGATACATCAAGGCTGGCTGGTGGAGGATGGTGAAATCGATGTCTCATCCGCCATTGTCTTCCGTTGCACGGATAGCTCTTGCCGACGACACAAGGGCCATATCATCATTTCCATCAACAAAACTCAAAAGCAACAACCACTGCAATCACAACCAAAATTTTCACCCACTTCGACATGTATTATTGCTTTGTCACTTCACCGTCGATCTAGCTAGCTCCATGGACTGGGGTGAATGGAAGTCATATAGAATTGAAGAGTGTTAACGTCAGTACACGTGCTGATAATTGTTGATAGAGATGACCACGCATTATGGAACTCATTATAATCGTTGGTGTAAAGTAATTCAAGCGTGTATATTATAAGATTAATTGAGTACTTACTTTCCACGAAACTTAATTGAATAAAACATTCATTTTTACATTATGAAATGAATTTAAAGAGATGTATACTATTTTATGATGATAATTTCAGAGTTCAGACAAAAAATAATGAATAATCATATCTTTGAACCTACCAAATGTTCCAAATCAAAGAAAGCTGCACAGCCTGCACCAAGTAATATATATACAAAAATGGATTGCTAATAGCAAGAATTTGAGAGAGACCATGAAAGTAAATATATATATATCATGTCACATATACCAGAGCCATGGGTCAAGTTTGAGCCTTGGATGGCTTCATCTACCATGATTCCATAAAATCCGAATTGCTTGCCACAATGTTGAGACCAGACACCTTTCTTGTCTCAGGATTCAAGCCTGCCAAGGGTAATATTTTATAAAATGGAATAGGCTCTAGTTCACTCAACTTTCCAATCACTCTCGGCCCAAATGACCCCTCATTACCTTACTGATGCAAGTCTCATTTCTTGGCACTGAAGCAAGCTAGTGACTCCCAACCACCATTAAAACTGCCTGAAGAAGGCACATCAAGAACGGAAGACCAAGTTCTCGTAAACTCGGACAAAGAAGGACAACCCAAATAACAATTCATTGTCTGGCTCCGATGCCCCATTCCTGCACAGCCATAGTTGTGATTCAACGCTTTGACACAGAGACATTATCTCATCCATGCATCGGACAATTGCAGGCAGAGCATTGCACTTGTCACATAGCAATGAACGCGGGTGCCTACGGGACAAAGCATTGGCAGAGTGTACGCAACCATCGCAGTGCAAGCAAAGGCGTGCTGCATGTATCAGATTTGCAGTAAACAACTGCCCTCACCACCGCACAAAATTCACATACAGGCTCCATATTTGATACTACTTCCCTCATCCTCTAACCTACTAATTGGTGGTTCTTAATTAATTCCTCTAACTACTTGAAACTAACTGACTGATCGATAGCTCATGGTGGGAACTATCGGCTTTTTTGTTTCAATCCTCCCACCACAAACGCTCTGATCCTTTCACCATTGATACAGATTAACAAAACCCCATTTAAACATGCATGCATTTTAACAAGTAAGCTTCAAATCAAGATCAATAACTTCATTTTGTAGCACTTTTAATGCCACTTTCAAACTTAAATGATATATACCATTTATATACCTACATAAATCAGAAAAAGGAGAGCAACATTGGATGGCATACAAACACTTACCGACCGTAATGGAGTGCAAGAAAAATCAGCTAAGATCAACAAACGTATATAAATTCCATTTGTGCAAGAAAAAAGGTAAGGCTGATTAACAGAAGCAAATATTTTGATCAGAGAAGCAGAAGGGTACGATTGTACGAAGGAGACAGAGGTTGATGACAGTACGAGCTCGAATCTTAATTTGTTGGCTTTGTGAGACAGTAAAGGTAAAGCACTTGGTTAAATATTCACGTCTATCCTAGGATTTCTGGGTGTTTGCCACGTGGCAGGATGTGTGCTTTT
Organism: Purshia tridentata; assembly: GCA_003254885.1. Classification (NCBI taxonomy): domain Eukaryota; kingdom Viridiplantae; phylum Streptophyta; class Magnoliopsida; order Rosales; family Rosaceae; genus Purshia; species Purshia tridentata. Next base: position 140,822 of record QANT01002120.1, on the reverse strand, counting down.
TATAATAGATAGTGAAGTGAGGTGGGTGGCCTGAGCTTCCGGGATTATGATATGGTCAGCCTTTTTCCTCGCAGAGTGGCCGGAAGAGATAGCAGGGTAAAGTAGATAAGTGGGAGAACGAGGTGGTCTTGTTGAAGATTTGAGCCACGTGCTGATTGCCATGTCAATGTAGCCCTGTACAAAGATCGCACTCGGCGACACGTGGGGCTTGAGAGTGAATTTGCTCATAACGTTAAATGGTGGTGAACATTTGAAGTACATGTGGCATGTAAGTTGGTTTCTAGGGAATTTATTATAGGAATATTTCTAGTTAAGAAGATGAGAACACCATGAATGACGCACCTTTGGGTAGATCGTTTCGCTCCTGTATCTTCCAAAAGGAAAAAAGATCTTTGAGAGCTGCTCAACTGGTACCTTAATAACATGGGGCGATACCCACACGCGAGCAGCTATGGAAGAAGTGGAAGCGAGAAAACAAGCCCTTTTAACTCAGTGGTACAATACATTATTCCTTAAAACATTATGAAATGAATTTAAGAAGATGTTAACACTTTTGCAATTTGCCACTAATTAAATAAGCTTACTACATGCTAATTTTGGGAGTAGCAAGTGACAAAAACCATTGCTTAAGTCTTTATGATGCTAACTTCAAAGAAAAAATACTTGAAGTGTGTGTCTTATCAATTTTGTCAATAACGGGAATTGGGAAGGAAACCTAGTAGTGGGCTAGACAGGCTATATCATAGTCCATTGGGCCGGTTGAAGTCCTATGGAGCTCTCTTATCTCCTGAGGTGGGCATGACAAAGTCAAGCTCAACTTGGCCTGCTACAAGAAATGATTAAGAAAAGAACACAGAGATTACCGGCTTGCACGTATTTTTCATTATATCATTGATGATTGTATTAAATATTTTTCAATGCAATTTCTTTCTTCTTTTTTATATTACTTACTTATTTTCAGATTAGTCTCAACTCAATCAATTTCTAAGGGCCTGTTTTGGTTATAGCATAAAATTGTCATTAAATTGAAACAAAATTAAATCAACATAACTTGACATAATAAATGAACATGAACTGCCATGAATAATTAAGAAAATACCCAATTATTCCTCTCCAAATAACAAGATACCATGATACGATGTTCTGTTCTCATTGTTCTTTAAATCATGTCTTGTACTATAATAAATAAGCTACGGCATCTCTTTCCAATTTGACGTTTCTCGTTTTCATCGTCCCTTAAAAAAAGGTCCAGAAACACGTTTTCTGAATACGAAACTAAATATGCCTTTAACTTCAAATTAAATCCCCAAGTTCTCCCCCTACAATATTAAAATTTTCGAAACATATCTTTCTCTATTGCCATTTTACGTCTTCCCTCTGCTTAGTCCTCACTCAAACCCCATCAACCTTGTGCACCAGATCAGGTTGGAGATCCAGCGAACCCCTAGAAGGTTCGCATTGCGAGGTACATTTATTTAATCAAGACTCACCATTTTCTTCTCTTTTAAGTCTCTTTGGATCTGATCCCTGTTTAACTATTCCAATTACACTTCTCTGTAATGCTCATTTTGGTGTTTTCTGCGTATGTTGCGTTGCATTTTTTTTTTTTTGGAATTTTTGGGAACTGGGTATCAATTCGTATTTCTGGGATTTTATGATTTTTAGTGGGAATTGGATTTCTGTAGTAAGAAGCTATTTTCATGAAGTGCTTTGAAGAATTTGGCAGACATTTTTGATAAGGTGGTTTCCGTGAATCGCATTGTTATCATTTTTGATGACCTGGGATTTGTCTGGTTTTGCTGGTGTATTTAATTTTGTTGAATTAGGTACTTGTTTTTCAAGAGAGGTTGTTTGTTAGTCTTTTAATGCTGGGTACATAATTCTATTATATTGTTAAGCTCTTAATGTTGTGGTTTTGTTGTGCTTCCAATGCGTCGATTTAATTTTGTTTTGTTTTCTCTTCAGTTGAATTAATTATTGGATCACATCAGAGCTATGCATTATTGATCTTGTTTTTCTGTAGTGATGGCCTCCGGGAACTTAAAATTATCCCCATTTAGTAACTCATAAAATGATCTAATTGTATCAATGGATCATTATTTAGAAAAGCTTTCACATTTTTTTAGTTGCTTTATGAGGAAATTTTACATTTCTCTAAGATTTCACCTTCTGCAGGTTCTTGGTGGTGGCCAAGTGGTGCGGATAAATTTCTTAATTGCTAGTTTTATCTATGTTTGGAGGTCTTGCGACTGCTGCTTCCAATAGTCCGCACTTAAGAAAGTCTGGTAGTAGAGCTGTTGTCTCCGATCTGGGTACATTTAAGTCTTCAAGTTATGACTTATAAGTTTCTATTGTTACTATTTATAGTTAAAAGAAAAAAATCTTTCAGGTACAAGTGAGCTTGAAAATGGTGCAGAGGAGGGTTTCTTGCATCTGATAGAGGCAAATGATATGAAGGGTGGAATCACACCATTGAGTACAGCTGCAATAATGCCGTCTCCAACTTTGTTATGGAGATTCAAGGTTTCACTATTTATAATATGCTAGGGTCTCTCTAATATTTTAGTTTTTCAGTTGTTATCTTCTTCTTTTGGCTGAATAATCATAAAATTATCACCTTGAAAGAAGAAGGAAATTTCAAATTCATATTCATATTTTTTATTGTATTGGAGAATTTTGAAATAGATGGCATGGGTCACCAAAGTTTGGTTTGTCATTACTTCTCTGCTTTGGTGGGAGTATTCGTAAGAATTATGATGGGTTTTAATTTGATAGCAAGCCTCATTTAGCCTTCTCTTGTTCTATTTCTTTTATATCATTTTCTGGTTTCTAAGTTAATTTAATGTACAGGTCCTACTGTTCTTTGTCTGGGGTTTCATTTGTTGCAAGGTTAGTTCTATATATTTAATTTTTACTACTGATGGTAGGATTTCTGGTTTGATACCACACATAGTGACAAGAACAAAAAATGCAGTAATTTTGATCATGCTGCAAAATTTTTGTTAATAATATACTTGTAAATTTGCAGATTGGATGGGATTCTGTCATGAGAATGAGTGTGGATTTGCGAGATTTATTTCTATATGAGGCATTTTTGTATTATAATCCTCTTCTTCTTGTGGTTAGTTATGATTTCCTATTCAGAATTGACTATTCCATCATACTTCTGCTTACTTTATCATTGTATTGATACATTTTTCTCTGGTTTTGATATGTGCAGACTATGATGGTTTGGTTTTGGGGAATTAATCTGTGGATTTTTGCTCAGTCCAATGTTAATTATGCAAAAATTTTTGATCTTGATCAAAATCATTTGACCCACAGAGAGATATGGAAGGTACCAAATTTTACATCTTAGTTCATTAACCCATTCATCTTAAAGCCTAATTGTTTTAAGCTGTTGCTGATGCCGTGTCTTCTGGCACTTTTATAATCATGCTAAACAAACATAAGGCTTGCAATGTTTAGTTTTTATTTATCACAACTTTTTTCTGCATACAGTGCATGGCTGAATTTTATTTTTCATTTTTTTTTATTTTATAATGTCATTTTTGTGGGGTTTTCTTTAATTTAAAAGGAGGATAGTTAGCTGTTTCTGTTAATAGGATATTGTATGTTTTCTTCGTGGAATGCTGCTGGCTATACATTTGGCATTCCTTTATACCATTGATTTTTACTTCCTCCTGTTTTACTGATTTACTCTTACCATTCAATATGATATTTGCAGTGCTCCACATGGATGACAATCATTGTGCCAACAAGCATGACAGCATATCTTTATCTTTATTCACATGGAGAAGTGTCGCTGGCTGCATCACAACCAGTGTAATAGATGCTTCCAGTCTTATAGTTATAGACAAATGCATATATATATACACACATGATCATATGAATTTAATAGTCTCGTTTCAATTTATTATGAAAACGTGAGTGTGTGTGTGTGTGTGTGTTTTTGTTTCTTTTCTCCTTTTTTTTAAATAAAATAAAAGAGAAAGGTACTACATGAAAACTTGCCAGTACATTACTATCGTTATAACTGTTCAAATTATGATCTGCCTCTCATTACTTATCACTGACAGTGTTAGTGTCCATCTCTTCTCTTCCCATCCCTTTACTACTGTCTCATAATTGTGCTAAGTTTGATTTGCATTCTTTTGCAGGTACTCTTATATGCTGCTGTTGCAATGATTTTGATATTCCCTTTTGATATTTTCTATTTGTCATCTCGCTTTTACTTGTTAAGGACTCTTTGGCGTATAATTCTGCCACTACAGGCAAGTTTGTTTCTTTTAGGACCTATGTTTGGACCTTCGCCTCTTGTAGGTTTCTGCTGTTTTTTTCCCCTACTTACTGTAAAGTTCTTCTCTTACAATGCTTGTTTATCTTCTTGGTTCTCAGGGTTCAATTTTTATTTTCTGATGTCTATGTATGTTGTGAGAGAGCTAAGTGTTTAGCAAACATATATGTGGTCATGTTACTAATTTCTACAAGTATGGCTGAAGTTATCATTTTGGCCCTTAATGTTTATTTATCTACATTACATGTGTGACTGCCGGTATATATTAGAAATTATGTTTTACTTATCGATGAGAGTGAAAGCATGGACAACATTGCAGTACCAAACCATTTTATATTCTGGTCTCAATTGTTGCTTTGAATTTTTTGTTGTTCCTGTGCTATGTTTTATTAAAGTTTGTTACTTTTTTGTGAATACAGGCAATATCATTTTCTGACTTTTTCCTCGCCGATATTTTGACCTCCATGTCAAAGGTATACATCTGGATGTCTAATCTTACCATTTTCCAGGTCATTTCACATGTACTAGAGTTTAATCTTTGTGATAACAATTTAGATGTTAAACACATTGATAATTTTGTACCTATATATATATGTGCATGTATTTAAGTTTCCTTTTTTTTTTTTTATGTTTTAAATTTGCTATTTTTTAAAGGAAGTAGAAGATAGGTGTGAAAAACAGGTATAGTTTACTGTGATTAACCTTGTAGGAGAGTAGAATCAAGAAATATTTTGGTGTCTATGATGAGATATCTAATTGTCACCATGCCTTTCTATTCTGCTTGTGATTTCATTTGTATGCAGGTGCTCTCTGATTTGGAGCGATCAGTATGTCGAATGGTCCATCGACAGGTTAGGGTTTCACTTTGAGCTGGGATTCTTCTCTGTCTTCTTTTTTTCTCTTTCCCTTTTTATTGATGACAAACAAAGTATTGTAACTGGTTAGTAGAGCAGAAGGAACTGTGTGTGCATCCTATGCTGATTATCTATAAATTGGGTTATAATAAAAGTTGAGATGGACTAATGGGTTGAAATTTATGGGTCCATGAAAGATACATTTAAGTCTGATTAATAATTGAAATTCAGTGAAGATAAGTCTTTTGCATAAAGGCAGGATATGCCAAAAAAGTGATGAGGAGAGTCGGGTGTGCTAATACACATTCTTTCTTAGGTCTTTCATATCTATTTGTAATCATTTTTTTGTTTGATTTTTATAGAACGAGATACTGGCAATACTTCTTTTCTTTTTTGTTAAGAGATTTTTTGGAAGTAATGCAGGTTGCCACTATTGCATGGTTTGAAGCCGATTCGGTTTGTGGCAGTCACTCTGTTGCAATCCCTTTGGTTCTTGTTTTGCCTTACCTTTTTCGTTTGTTCCAATGTCTTCGACAATACAAGGATACTGGGGAGAAAACAACTCTATTAAATGGTATGCTCACTCGGCCATTTTCCTTAACGTTCTTCAAAATATTTTCCTCAAATCGTTTGGCCACATTTTCTTTTCCTTCTACTTACTGAATCATCAATTTTTTGAGACACTTGGAGAAGTTTGACGACATGGCTTTGTCAAAATAAAATTTTAAATTATAATACCACGAAACAGTGTAAACACATCCTTTATCTAGACAGTTCTTGTACATGTGTGATCTTGTAATTGGTTTTCTGTGCCTCATCTTTTAATTGGAGATGGTTTTGCAAGTTTCTTTTATTGTCTCTGTGACTTTTTCTCTATTTCTAAGGTTCTGATCAACTGCAGGTTTGTTCTTAATGTATCAATTTTTCCATTCATTAATAGGACTTTCATGTGTGTTACATTTTTATTTTGCAACTATGGTATTGAAGTAATGATGGATTTGATGCCTTATTGTGGTACTAATTTTATCTGCTTCTGGTTTCAGCTTTGAAGTATTCAACTGCAGTACCTGTGATTTTTCTTTCAGCACTTAAATACCACGTCTTCCCTGAGAAGTGGACAAATTTTTACCGGCCTCTCTGGCTTCTCTCTGGTGTTTTGAACTCTTTGTATTCATTCTACTGGGATGTGACTAGAGATTGGGACTTGAGGTATGCCATATGTGTAATGTTTTTTATTTCACATAATATTAATAGTAGACAAGTATTAAACTTGCTACTTTGGTATTTCACACTTGTTCCTCTGTCAGCTCATGTTAACAAAGTTCTGGAATGAATCTCTTTTCTTCTGTTCTGAACCCGTAAGTGAAACCTAATTTTGTGGCTGAGCTCTAGATTATGTCTTCACGAGTTCTTTGTGGCACTTATTATACTTATGAAATATCCATCAAATACAATTACCATACAATCACTGCATCATGTGGTCCAATACAGAATGAACTCATGATGATGTACCATGGAACTTAATAATTTGTCACGTCATGTGTGATGTTGTTTGCCTCTTTGTAGATAATGAACCCGTATAACCATCCAGGACAGATTATAACACAGATGATTCATGCTGAGAACTTGTTGCATCCTTAAAATTATTTTGCCATTCCTCTAAATATCTTATTCTCTTTTGTCAGTGGTTTCACTCGGATTTTCAAGTTCAGCAAACCACATCTGTTGTCAAGCCTCATACATGGACGGAAATGGGTAAGTCCACACCATTTTTTTTAACTAGAAACTATTTCTTTGACTTTGACTGGCTCATGCTAAAAGTGTTACAAGACACATCACCTGGTTGGTTTTAACACCTTAATTGAGGCATTGCAAAGTGGCCTTGACAGTGACACTCCCATGCAAGCCAAATGACTTAACCTGACTGTCCTCGGAGATAATGTGTCTCGAATATTCACTGATTGAGTTGCCTCATCTGATTGGTTTAGTGATCATCCTATTTCACTGGCATTGAAATGATTTTATGGATATGGGTTGCAGGTTTACTTCTGGGTGATAGGGAGCAACCTGATACTGCGTTGTACATGGACATACAAGTTGTCTTCCCATCTCCGCCACAATTACCTTACTGTGTTTGCAATCACTGCCTTGGAGATTTTCCGCCGCTTTCAATGGGTTTTCTTCCGTGTAGAAAATGAGTGGAATAAGATGAACGCCAGGTCAAACATTCAGCTCTCCATGAACGACAACCCAAATGAGGAAGACAGATTACTCACTTCAAATGGACACAATGTATAGACATATAAGCAGTTATTGTCTTCCAAGAATTATCATTCGTCGTTTTGTATAATTTTTTGCTCTCAAGGAATTGCCCTTACGATTTTTCAATTGCAATTTAGATGGACAAATGAAAAATTTTTCTTGTTCATAAAATGAATAGGTTGTTCATTAATCATCATTGCAAATTGCAACATCAGGGAGAGTATATAGGTAGCTTCGGTTTGTGAAACGTCTTTATAAAATGGAGCCTCTTTGATTAGAACATCTTAAATTTTGAGATCATCTCTCTCTCTCTCTCTATCACATGACAATAGATGTGTGAGAGATGTTTTATACAACATGTTACATGTAAGTTACTCTCATTATATGAACATTGTTGAGGGTGTCAAAAGAATTTCCACCACGTATTTTATGGAATTGGCGCTGGCCAATTAAAATCCACCTTCACATCTCATGTATTTGTGGGATTCCCTTAAGACCAAATCAATCGGCTAAAACCACTCCCAAATTCTAGCCATTTATCAATACACCACTTTTCGATAGCTCCAGGAAGGCAAGAACGAAATGGTATGCACACGTGGCAAACACCCACTTCGCCAGTCGTTTAACCCCCCCAACTCAGATAATATGCACAAGCACAACCGAACCCTCTTTCAGTCTCGACCACCCAAAACTCTTCCTCACACTTCCACCGGAAAACCCAACAGAATGAACTAAGGCCTCGTTTGGAGGACGGGACAGTAAATGTTAGCCGTCGGCGAGTACACCGATGACCATAGCCGGCCGGAGCCGAGCATTCCAAGAGTGCTGACCATGCTGTCTTTCGTACTAGAGAAGCTAGTGGCTCGAAATAATGGGCTCGTGGATGGGCTGAGCCAGCAACTTGATGGGTTGACTTGTGGCTCAGCTGGGGTTGGGAAGAGCTTGAACGCGTTTCATGGTGTTCGAGCGCCAAGTATCAGCATACCCAAGTACTTGGAGAGGCTGTACAAGTACACCAATTGCAGTCCCTCATGTTTTGTGGTTGGGTATGTGTATATAGACAGGTTGGTCCACAAACACCCTGACTCGCTTGTGTTGTCCTTGAATGTACATAGGCTGCTGGTTACAAGCGTTATGGTTGCTTCTAAGATGCTAGATGATGTGTAAGTACGTCTACCTTTGTCTTCATGAAATGGGATTTCAATTTGTGTCAATGATATGCAGGAATTTTCAACTTTTAGTTTGTTTCATAATCAAGTTGAGTACATTTAGTTCATTGAGACCCAATTGCAGTATCTTTGAATTGAATTTCCAACTGTGACAGAGCAAATTGCTATGGAAAATTGCATGGATTCACTAAGAAAAATGATGTGTGGGAATCATTATTGGCCAGCCCTTGTTTCCACTATCACATAAAAGTGTGCCATATAATTTTGATTATGTATGTTGTTCTGTATACAAAATGCATGCAGGCATTATAACAATGCATTTTATGCCCGGGTTGGGGGAGTGAGCAATGCTGAATTGAACAGACTGGAAGTGGAGTTGCTTTTCCTGCTGGATTTTGGAGTTGTGGTCAGCTCTAGAGTTTTCGAGAGCTATTGCTTTCACTTAGAAAAAGAAATGATGCTGAATGGGGCATTCCAAAGGATTGAAAGGGCATTAGTCCCCACTGATGTGAATGATGTGCCTGAAATATTAGAAAATGGGCAGGGTTCCTCACCACCTCAGATATCAGAATATATGCAGAGTTCCTCACCACCCCAGATTGTGAACTGACCTGGTCATGAATTTTTCTGCAGCTTAATTGTCTCCGGTTCTGGCTTAGCAGGGTCCAAATTGTTGGTTATAGGATCATGGTTAACCTTTTTCTCTTTCATTTTTCTCAGTTATAATCACTTTCCATGCATTAATGTAAGAGGGAGCTTCAGGTCTGTGACTTTTTTTCTTTCCAAATTTGAATATTATATGAAAGGAATTAACGCTTTGACATAATTGGAGCCAAAGAACAAGACTATGAGTGCAGTTGAGTGCACTGATTCGGTTGGTTTAGACTATAAAAACAAAAGTTCTTTTGAGTTCTGAATCATTTGTACTCTTGAAATTCTAGTCCATGGCATTTTACATCCACTTATTACTGTACTGAGTCCAGCAGAAAAGATAAAGCCCCTATTACTTGAGGCCTTTTAGCCTCTCAATTGACACCGGTAAATCAAAATGACGCAAGTAAGTTTAGAATTAAGATGTGCGTAAGAATGAAGTTCCAAATGATCAGTTTCCCAGAGTACAAGGTAACACTTATTCCTTGTCCGGGCTATTAGAAAGCTTAGAACACCTTTCTATGGTTCTTATATGACTTTAAATTATCTATCTGTGAATGCTTTTCTACTTTTCCCCACTCAAATTAACTTTTCATGTCTTCATCTGAAGTTACCTGGATGGTGCAAGAAAATCAAAAGAAACTAATATGCATAGCTTATAGAATTAAAGATATGAATAAAGGTGATGTATGGGATTCCTTTCTCAATTTTCTTTGTAAATTTTTCATGTGGGCATATATTGTATGTTTTTTTTTTTTTTTTTTAAAGGGAGAAACTCTTATGTCATTGATCATGAAAATTTTATGTAAATGGATTTTATACCCCAATAACTCAGAATAAGTCATAATAACCAAATAATCCTGTTCAAATAAAAATGCAGCTATTACTACTAGGCCTTAATGGAAACGGGCCTTTTTGTTTTGACTGTTAAAGCCCAGGTGATTTTAATCACTACTTATTTCTATTAATTGTATATGGGCTTTTTTCTTTTTTTTCTCTCTGCCTAGGGCTTTCACAAGCCTAGGGCCGGCCCTGTAGACGACTCCACCAAAACCCTATCGCGAAAAGCAGAACAAAGCACACACCCAACTTCCGTCTCTCTTACTCTCTTTGCAGGCAAGCTCAGCTCCTACGATCAGCCATGGGTATGTGATACAGTTTTATTGTTATTTAATGTTTGCTTTTTGCGATATCTGGTCGGTCTGTGACGGCGATTGGGTTCTGTGCAGGTAAGGTTCACGGTTCGTTGGCTCGTGCCGGGAAGGTGAGGGGTCAAACCCCAAAGGTGGCCAAGCAAGACAAGAAGAAGAAGCCCAGAGGCCGCGCCCACAAGCGTATGCAGTACAACAGGAGATTCGTCACAGCTGGTAAGCTTATCATAGCTCTCACTTTCTTAGATTAATTATTTTGCAATTTTTGATTGGGTTGTCTTTGGATTTGATAGCTTAAATTTGAAATCTGTTTATAGTTAGCTGGAGACCCATTTGGTGTCTTTGGCTGTTGAAATGTAATTTGTAGGTTTTGATTTCTGATATTATGGGTGTGGTATTGATTGTATATTATTATTTAATTATTTATGAATTGGGTTCTCATTGTATTTGATAGCTTAGTTCATTTGAAGTCTTTCATAGTTAGCTGTAGATCCATTTGAAGTCTTTGGGTGTTAAAATGTAATTTGTTGTTGGTTTTTATTTCTAATATTGTGGATATTAATAATAATAATAATTAATTGAATTGGATTCCCTTTGGATTTGATAGCTTAGTTCTTTTGAAGTCTTTCATAGTTAGGTGTAGAACAATTTGATGTCTTTGGGTGTTGAAATGTAATTTGTGGGTGTGGTAGCTGTGGATACAAATGTTTATGTAAACATGTGTTTTGGGAACAGAAGGTAGATAGATTGGATGGTACTGATTGTATTTTTTGTTCAATTTGCAGTTGTTGGATTTGGAAAGAAGAGGGGGCCTAACTCTTCTGAGAAGTAAGGTTGCTCTGCGAGGAGGACTTTTGCTGGTTTCATATGAGCCACTAGTTTCAGTTTGAATATAGTTTTGTAGCCAGACTATGGTTTAGGTTATGTTCTTGTTTTGTTCAATTTGGTAGGTTCGGAGCTCTTCCTTTGATGTCTGAATTGGGAAATACATATTAAAATGTGCTAATTTTGATTACATTGGTGTTTTCTCTTGTTCTTCAGTTTAAGTTTCGATCTGCTCATGGCTCACTGTTCCATCGTAAGAATTGATTTTTGGCACATCTTATTTTTCAATTGAACTTAAAATAAATAAATAAATAAAAAGCCCTATTTTGAAACTAAAATAATTTGCTAAATAAAATAATAATCCCTTCCTTCAATATCTTGCCATGGTGGCAAGACCTTCATTCTGATGACAATGGTTACGACTAGCACATTATTATATGTTATTATGACATAAATTGATAGCTATATATTATGACAGACTTCGAAAGAGTGATTTTATTAGTCTATAAAAAAAATTAACTTGCTATTATAACAAACTCAAATGTGATTGTGAAGTTAATATTAGAGTTGTAAAGTGTAGAATTATTTGTGCCAAAAAAATATTACTAACATAGTTACTAGTATTTCAATAAAATAAAAAGAACTGGCATTTCAATAAAGAAAAAAACAAAATTATTAGTATTGGACCGTTGTACACATGTACTGAAAATTTTGCATAAAATGTTACGTTCTTGGAGAAATATTGAAACCATTTAATAAAAGCCTTAAAAAGATAAAAGATAAACGATAAAAGAAAAATTAAAAAAGAATAGAAGGAATCGCAATTTCGCATCTCTAGTATTTCAATAAAATAAAAAGAACTGGAATTTCAATAAAGAAAAAAACAAAATTATTAGTATTGGACCGTTTTACACGTGTACTGAAAATTTTGCTTAAAATGTTACGTTCTTGGAGAAATATTGAAACCATTTAATAAAAGCCTTAAAAAGATAAAAGATAAAAGAAAAGTTAAAAAAGAATAGAAGGAATCGCAATTTCGCATCAAAGGCCATCTCTCTCTGTGGAATCGTTGACAAAAAGCACGAGATTGTTCTCTCTTTTCTCGCGCTCCAAATTGCAGAGATAACTGATGGGGAAGGAGCTAAGGTCCTGAGCTGAGTATTAAAAAATTAAACCTTGGCTTCGCCGACACCCTATACGTTTCTTGTTGGTCTAAAAGCCATGGCCGAGTCTTCAAAAGAAGAGCTGCTCCAGCTCATCAAGCGCTTTGGAGCTTACCTCACTGTCAAGTTGTCCAATCTCTTCTCGATCTCCCTCCACAACCTGGTTATTACCTCTTTTTCTCCTCCCTTTTCTTATCTATTCGAATTTTTTTGACGGATCTAACAGGCCTCCCCCGCCTGACATTTGTGCATTTCTGCCAATTATCTCTAATTACTTAATGGGTTTGTCAATTTGTATTCCATTTTTTCCCTGTTTTTGTGTGCAATTTGGTACTTGTTTCGATGTGAATTGATTTGGGCTGTATTCTTTTGAGATAATTTGATCTCCATAACTGGGAATTAGGATAATTTGGGGATGAACATTATGATAAGCACATGTAGGCAGAAAAGATGATAACTTTTAAGCCATACTGTTAACCGTCAGGCCATCGGCTTTTTTAGTTCAATATGAGCCTGAATTTTTATCTCCAATTTGTAAATTGTGATGCATGAGGCCGCATCTGCTGTATTGTCTTTCTGCTCGGATGGCATGGATGCTTTTTATCTGATTAGAGTAATTCTTGTGCTATGAGCGAAGAAAAAATGTACTGTGGATACTCCCCATGGTTCTTGGGTTGGTGTAATACTTGGGCAATGACATTGGCTGGCTTTGGAGTCCGGGATGATAAACAAAGTTATTCGTGATAATAGTAAATAGATAATATATATTAGTAGAATTGATTAAGGTGAAAATCTACTCAGTAGGTAAGTGAAGCTAATGTGAACCCTGCAAAATGAAAAATCTTACCTTATTTTCTGTTTCAAGAGCATATGCATGACCTAAAACATATGTATAAGAGAATTGGAGTTCTATAAGCTTGATATATTTTAGCAGACTCCGTGAAGTATTTTACTATTTCTTTTGGATTTATCCCATTATGTTATGTTATGTTCATTTTTGGCTTGTGAGCATCAATGTAATGTTGTAATGGAGATGTCAAAGTTGGGTTTTCTCAAAACTTTATAAATGCTATCAGAATTCACAATCTCTTGGGGCTATCGCGGGCTTTGCTGTCGCAATAGTTTTCACCTGGAGGCTGTTGAGGTCACCTAGTGGACCTCAAAGAAGACAACCAAAACGGCAGGCACCTGCATCCAGTAGTTCTGGCACCAGTCCTCATTCAAATGCAGCACTAACAATTTCGGGAATTTCACGTTCAGAGGACACAAGAGCACAGAATGTCGTTGATGAGTTCTTTCAGCCAATCAAGGTAACTGTTAAGTTATGTGTCTGCCATAGGTTTATATACCCCTTTGAATATGACATGTTTTATGCTGAATATTTTTCTTTTAATTTCCAGCCAACTTTGGGGCAAATAGTTAGACAGAAACTGAGTGAAGGACGAAAGGTAATTGTCATTGAGATGCTTGTGTTTGATATTCTCAATATAGTGCCTCTCAACTTCTCACTGCATGTTGTGAAAAATTCAAAGGGAAGCTACATAACCTCTGGTTTGACTTTCATGTTTAACTGCACTTCAGAGATAAAACTATACTAGAAATGTAACTGGTATTTGATACCCAATGTGAGTTAATTTGTATAGGCATAGACAATTGTGTTTTGTATCAAAGAATTCATGCTTAAAAGCTTATGTGTAGGTAACTTGTCGATTACTTGGAGTAATACTTGAGGAAAGCACCCCAGAGGAACTTCAGGTGGTTTGATTCCCTTTCCAATAACATTCTCTTGGTAAATTTAGTGGTGGAAGTTGTAACCAAAAAATTACTATTGCTGTTTTACTTTGTGCTGGCAGAAACAAGTGACTGTGAGGTACTCAGTGCTGGAAGTACTCTTGGAGATCACAAAATTTTGTGATCTGTATCTCATGGAAAGAGTTCTGGATGATGAAAGTGAAGTGCGTGCAAACCTCTTTTCATCAATCATTTTGTTTGTGTTCTGTCATTTTTCATGAGATCAATAAGTTCCCATTGCATGCTGTTCAACATAATTTCTTTGCTCATGTTTCTATGCTATGCTTGTTGACCACTTGAAGCATTGTTAGCTTGTTAAAGCTATTTGCTGAAGCGTGTCTAATTGCCACATAAAAATTGACAATTCTTATCATTGTTTGTACTTTATGCTTGAGCGCTTTCTTGTATTGGTATGTTTAATCTGTATTTTTATAATTTTCATAACCATATACTCTACAGTTACTAGTATGGACGTTCTGACATGTATTTGGATGTGAGGTGTGATAGTTTGTAGTGCTTAGATGCTAACTATACTGACAATGTTTTTATGGGTGTTGTTTTGGCTTTGGCATTATAGTATCTTTTTGGTTTTCATCTTCTTACTTTCTGTGCTAAATTTTAGTGGCTCAATACAATGTTCATTTTCTCCAGCCTATTGCTTTCTTATAAATATTTATTTCCATTATCATTTTTGAAATGTTATATATTCTTATATTTTTTTAGAGAAAGGTTCTTATGGCTTTGGAAGATGCTGGGATTTTCACATCTGGGGGTTTGGTCAAAGACAAGGTAAGTATATGTGTTAATAGCATTATGTAACTTATAAAAGCCCCTGAAATTCTTTATAATCCTGTTTGCTTGTGGGTTTTGTGTGTATACAGTCGTTTTTGGCTTCTTGTACTTCTTTCTTCAAACCTTATTCAGAAAGAAAATCTTTTTTGAACGAGCATGAAGAAATTAACGATATTCTTTATCTTTTGAGTTTGTGCTTTCACTTTGAAGAAATATAGTAACCGATTTTATTAGCATTGGAGCTAACCAATGTAAATCATGAAAATGAATTTTTCTTTTGAGCCATAAGAATTACAATACAGCTTCTGGAATGAATCATGATCTTGCAAACTAACCAGTACTTGTATCCTTGCATTCCAAAATTTCTATACGGTCCAAAGAGATTTAAGGTAACAGCATAATGGGATTGTGATGTTCAGACATTAGGGGCTGGTCCTGAGCAAGATTGGTGAGATATTGAGGGAAGGCCTACACTTGATTGGGATTTGAGAATGTGATGAAGTGGTCACACAGAATGAGAAAATGAGAATTAAAGATGTGCTTTTCTGTTTGGCATAATATTTTCTTAGTCGTTTTTGGAAGTCTTTCTGTGAAAAGTGAAAAATAAGCTTTGACTAGGTCCAAATGGCTGGATGAACAGTGCTATGTGCTCTCATTACTGGCTTGTCAATCTAGTTGGTTAATAGAACTTAATAGATCAAAAGAAAGAGAACTTGAGAGCTAATAGATGACCTAATGATATATCAGTTATATCCATACATTTCAGCTTGCTTGGACACGACTATTTCTTTCCATTTCTTGTGTTATTTATATCATTCTTGTGATGTGATTGCAGGTTCTCTTCTGTAGTACTGAGAATGGACGGACGTCTTTTGTTCGGCAGTTGGAACCAGATTGGCATATCGACACAAATCCTGATATCATCTTTCAGTTAGCTGTATATTCTTATCCCTTGCCTTGTTTTAGTATATGACATTCTTCATTCTCATGCACCGTGTTATGATGTGTATGTTCATTTCCATGGCTGGCATCTGAATTAATCATTTATTTATTGTTTACAGAGGTTTATCAAGTATCAGCTTCACATCTCTCCTACCAGAACTGAACGGGCTGCTTCTAATGTGTTCAGCTCTCCATCCTTGGAACAGTTCTTCGGATGTGTTTGATGCTCAAGCAAATAAAGGATACGAATATAATCTTTAGGTTACTATTAGGGTTCTTCTTTTCCACCCATTTGGGTTTTATGTTAATCATACTCTTAAATTCCAGCTTCAGCTCATTACAGCTCAATGTCTCTTTTTTCATTTTTTGTCCTCGTTGTACTTGCCTGCGGTTGTTGGTAGTCACTAGTCAGATAATAGACTTGCTGTGTATCACCCCACTGTTTCAAGAGATGTCTTGTGTAATAGATCGGATCAAATCCGAACTCCAACTGGAAATTTTATGAAACGGTTGATGTTTGTAATTTATCTCATTTTAAGATTTGATGGTGTATATTATCATATAATAAACATGGTGTAGGAGCATCATGATATCAAGAAGTCTCTAACAGCATAAGTTATCCCTTTTGAAAGAAAAATGCCAGGAGCCAATTGTTTTATAGGCAATCATAATTTGACATACAGTTGTCATTCTTTTCATATACACCCCTTTCAGTGAGATATATTTTATCTTAAACATGATAATGTATGGTTCGTAGAATTCATTCCGAATTGTTATTCGATTATAAAGCCATTTATTATATGTATAGCTCTTTTATTGAGGTATATCTTATTTTAAATATGATAACTTATAATTTGTGAGATTTACTTTTATTGATATATATATATATGTTTATTTTGTCAATAAAGTGAAAATATATATATATTTTGCAAAATTTTGAGTGGCACTACTAACTATGTAATTACATTTGATTTTTTTTCCCTCATTACTAAAAACTTAGAAAATTGTAAAAAAAATTAAGAAGGAAAATTCCTACGTAGTGGATCATGTAACAAAAAATAGACTTCCATTTCTTAAAAACTTCTTTTTTCTAAAAGAAAAAATGAAAGAAAGCAAACAAGTGTTAAAAAAAAGAGCTTGGGTTTGACTCTTTTACCTGTAAAAGGAAAAGGAAGTGCAAGTCCGCCGCTTGGCCGCCATCAGCATTCAGCAATTTACGTATTTCTGCTGCGTCCGCTTGTCTCTGTGTTCGAATGGAGAGCGTTTGCCCAATTGATGCAGAGCTGCGCAATGAAATCTCTTCTCTTCTTAAACATCCTTCACCTGCCCAAGTCCAAGACTACTTCGACGAGCTTATCAAATCCACCACCAGGCAATGCCACGCCATCAATGTCAAACAAAATGGAGAGCTTGGCAAGGGTGAAGCTTACAACACACACGTAACACTCTTTTTCAAATACCCATTACTCGTTCTGGGTTTGGGCTGATTCTATCTTTTCGCTGCTCTTTGATCTTTAGGTGTCTACGCTGACTTGGACTTGAAAGAAGGAGAGCTTCTTCTCAAGGACCAAATGCTTGTGGGTCTTCAACATTCTTCTAACAAGGTCTTCTATTGCATGCCATCTTTCTCTGATAGTACACATTTTCTTTTGCTCTTGGGATTTTGGGTTTTCAGTGTGTTGTTTCAATTTGGTTGCAGATTGATTGTTTGGTGTGTAGCTTCTGTTTCCGTTTCATTGGCTCTGTTGAGCTTCAAATTGGGAGGAGACTCTATTTGCAAGAACTGGGTGTTGCTGCCAGTCAAGATTGCTGTCAAGCTGAATACTCATCTGATGAGGAAGACTTGGGAAAATGTGGATCTAGCAGTTCCAGTAATAAAGATAAGCTTCCCTTTCCTAAAGGGTTTGCAGAATCTTTAATGAATGGTGAACTCAAGTTGCCTTACTCAGATAGCTTCTCGTTGCCTCCCGCTGTTCCGTGTCCTGGTGGTTGTGGAGAAGCTTATTACTGCAGGTGGGTACTTTTTGCAATATTGAGTTAACCTGGCTTTCATTGCACTGTGGTACCAAATAATTAACTTTTTGTAGCGTTGCCAATATTTTGTAGCAAACTATGTGCACAGTCTGATTGGGATTTATCTCATTCGTTACTTTGCACTGGGGAGAGGTCAGAATCAGTCTCCAGGGAGGCACTTGTAAATTTTATACAGCATGCCAATGGTAGGATGAGTCTGTGGGTTATATCTTCTTTACCTTCTGAATTTTTTATTTTTCGCTCCACCCTCTTCTAATTCTATCCTGTTTTGTGTTTTTCTTGTTTTATCAGAAACAAATGATATTTTTCTCCTTGCTGCAAAGGTTCATTCTATTATAAACATCACCTCTAATTTCACTCTTTTACTTTTATGGGTCTGATTTCTTTTGTCAATTTAAGTACTTTAGCTGGCTCCGTGTCTAATACTTGCAGACTATTTGGTCTTGGTTTATTATGATATGTTTATGACATGGTTCACTCAAGAATAGATAGTATATGAGCAGCAAGCATCACTATGCTGTGGTACTATCTGAATGATATGAAAGCATAGTTTGATGCATAATACGGTTAATACCTTATGCGCTACATGTCTTTCTAGTCATGCCTGATACGTTTCCTGTTATGAAATATGATGCAAATCCAATTTTGGATTATCAAGTTCCTCAATCTCTTTTCAGGCAGTGGCTTCCACCATATTAAAGTATAGGAAGATGAAAGTGACTCATTTTGAAGAACTAGAGAGTACGCCTAATGTTTCAGGCAGACCTTATCTATCTTTACTCTTAGAAGCATGGAAGCCAATATCAATGGGACAGAAGAGAAGGTAGTTATATATGCTGATGCCTTGCTATATTGTGTCTGAAATCAATCTTAACTACTCCTTTTGTGAGCATTTGAATAATAGAAATAAAAAAAATTGCTCGCCATAGGAATGATATTGGTACAAATGATAATAAATCACTCTTGAGGGTTATAAATTGGTGATCATAGGAATTTGAAGTTTTCTACTGTACAAACTAAATCATTTGGCTGACATCAGTCACGTAATAAACGTGTGCAATACATAGGAATTTGAGGTTTGAAATTTTTGACAAATTTCCACCAAGTTTTGTTGCTCAGATAAGAAGGTTCTTTTGCTCTTCTTCTCAAGCTTTAGTTGTACTTAGGTGGTGGGACTGCATTGCTTTGCCATTTGATGTTGAATCTTCTGATGAAACTGAATTCAGGATGCAAATAAGAGACCTGGCATTCACGGTACTACTTTCTCCACTAGTTGGGCCATTTTAGAAAGTCTAGTTTGAGCACTAAATTTAATTACCGCCTCCTGAAAATAATTTTACGTTTTTTTTTTGTGTGTGGTCATTTTCAGTCACTTCAGCTCCTAAAGGCAGCCATCTTTGATGAGGAATGTCAACCATGTATCCTTCCCAGTTTAGAACTTTGATGCATGTTTTCTCTTTGAATTCATGCTTCTTAATATTTCTCACAGTTTACGAATTTGAACTCCTTTACTTTTCCCAGTATTCTCCCTAGAAATTTATGGGCATATAATCGGCATGTTTGAGTTGAATAATCTGTAAGTCACACTTTGTCAAGGCTTCCTCCCGTTTTCTGTCTCATCCATTTATTATGTAAAGTATGCATGCATCCCAAATGATACTGGCAATGGCATGGTTATAGCAATTCATGTGCATTGTCAAATTGCATATATAATTTGCATGAAGAGGAGGATTGAGCTCTTACTTTCATTTTATTATGTTTCAGTGACTTGGTTGTAGCGTCTCCAGTGGAAGATTATTTTTTGTACATTGATGATCTTCCCTATCCTAAAAAGGTTCAAATTCATACGCTTCTCCCAACATTTGGTCAAGTTGACTGTTCTGATGCATTTCCCTGGTTTTCGTGGCAGAAAGAAGCTGAGGAGATTACACGACCATTTTTGGATGCTCTAGGTGATGACTATTCGATTTGTTGCCAGGGTATGATGTTCTCTTGCAGTTTCTTTGTCATTATGTCTTGAAAGTTCATTGATTTACTTTCTAGTAATCTTTCACGCAGTCTTTTTTATGTTTTTCTTGATGTTGGACTACCTCTGAGTTTTTTTGCCTTACAAAATCTTTTCATAAATCTCATGGTCAACATATGTGGAATTGTTTTTCTCATTGTGGCCAGGAAAAGGAAAAATTAACTTACTATATTTTTCAATTTTGTTTTAGGCACAGCGTTCTATCCTTTACAAAGTTGTATGAATCATTCTTGTAGTCCCAATGCGAAAGCATTCAAAAGAGAGGAGGTATGTAAAGTTCTAGCTGTATTTGTAGGATCTATAGTCGAGGATCATGGTGATGATTGAGAACATCAACAAACCAATATGTATAGAGAATGCCCATTTGCAACTTTCTAAAGCATCCCTTTCTCAATTTTGTGCATCTGGATTCATGCTTATTCTCCATTATCAGGACAGAGATGGCCACGCAACCATAATTTCACTCAAACCTATTTGCAAGGGAGAGGAGGTACCAATATGAAAGCCCGACTTGGTCTAGTATACTATGAGGCCTCAATATCCTATTCAAAAAACTTTTGATCAAACACTGATTTAACAGTCGATGCATTTTCAGGTTACCATTTCTTATGTAGACGAGGACCTTCCTTTTGAGGAGAGACTGGCATTACTTGCAGATTACGGTTTTAGGTGCAGGTGCCCAAAATGCTTAGAAGAAGAGCCATGACCAATGAGGTGCCCCTTGACACAATGACTTGGATGAGGCGATAGGACTTGTAAAAGCTTTGTAATAGGGCACTAGGTCACGTTACTAGATGGATCATCAAAAAGTTCATTGCTTGTATACGTTTCATTTTCCCAACTTTTATTATGACATTATTTTGCTTCCACATTTTATAAAATGAGTGAGATGGTCCTTATTACAATCCTGAATATTCAGAATGAATATTGATATTCAGAATGAGTGAGTTGGAAGTGAAAGTGCATGCAGCATATGTAAAAACGAAAAGGGGAAATATACATTGACCAATTTTGTTTACATTTCGTTAATTCACCAATCTCTCCTTCCTTTGAACAAAACAAAAACATCTTTCATTCCACCATCTCCAAACAAAGAGATTAATCATCTTACTGCTAATATGACAACTATTAAAACGAAATCCACTTGCGCCATTTTCTACTCGACTCCATCCACAACATCGATAATCTCATCATCCCCCTCATACTGCATGCAAAATGAAACTGTGAGAAGCCAAAAAATTATTTGACAAAACAAGAAAAGCAATATAACCATAACAATATTTGAGTAGTTGATATCAATAATATCCAGTGCAATGAAACTAGAAAGCGAAAAAATCAAAGGGAAAAGGTGCATGAGTAAGAATTAGAATAAGTAACCAGAAATAATCTACTAGTCAATATGGTCAACTTAAAGTACTGACCTGTGAATAGTTCTTTGGTGGAATTGGGGGTGGTGGAGGAAGTGGATATGAAAAGCTCATGTTCTCATATGCAGCTCCTTCCTCAATTCTTGCAGAAGCATTCTCAACCACCTCAATTTTATCATCCAGTTCAATTTCAACTTCTGTGTCAACTGCATGAGCAGCCATGCTGGTTGCGGGTACCACAGGTCCCGACTCCAAACTCTTTAACTGCAAATTTTTTGTCCAAAGGATTTCAATGAAAGAATGAATAAACACTAGTGCATTAATTGCACATGCATAAATTTTGTGCAAGGAAAAAGATAAAAGAAGACCTAGTTTGGAGGCCATTAAAGCAACAAATTTTAACATAAGAGAAAGTAATAAAGATGCACCATATCTGCAGAGAGGATGCTAGAGGAAGTAGTCTTTCTTCTGTCATGCTTGCCTTCCTTTGCTAAAAGCCTTGGATACCCAATTCCATTGTTCACTGCTCCATTTTCCTTGTCAAAATTTGATTGAGCAGGGTGTATGTTCCACCGAGAGAGCTTCTTTGGTCTGCTTGTTGTGGTCAGATGTCCTCTTGTCAAAGGAGCTGGTACACACCACTAAAATGTAAGCATCGATAATAAAAACCAAAATATGGTATCCATGCAAGAAGAAAAATTAATAAGCTATAATATCAATAAATTAGCAAAATCCATGTTTACCTAAAAAAACAGAGCTACAAAAGTCTAAAAATAGTCAACATATAAAATTAACAAAACTTTCCACAAATGATGAGACTGTAAAGGGTTTTAATGAAACTAAATCCGCTGAGGAGGTTGAAATCTTGAAAGAGAGAATAAAAAAAGTTAACACTCTATGCACCTCATAGTCTTCAGAAACATAAAACTTAAAAAAGTTGAGAGAAGAATAAACTATATAATTCATAAATCCACAAAACCCTATAGATGGAAATGTTAATACCACCTCGTCTTGATTCTTTGGCAGAATCCCTATTAACTTCCAACTTTTTCTTGCTTGGAGAAGCATCATTCAGCCGCTCATTATGTTGGTTGACTAGAAAACCAGTAGTCTCTCCATCACTAACAATATTAATGCTTGAATCCTCTTCATTGGCATCAACTCCATAAACATCTAAGCCAAGCTGTTCTCCCAACTTATTAAGTCGGACCTGTGACCTAAAGATTTTCAATTAAATTAATCAAATTGCAAGAGCTTCTCAGACTCCGAAAATGCCTGAATGCATTAGTAACCAGAGAAATTTAAATTTATTATTGAGAAACTTGCCTCTTTAGTTGATCTTGTATCTTTGAATGACGAGAATGGGCTTTTAAAAACTTCTTGACTTTAGAGGAGATCCTGAATGTTTTGAAATCCCAGAGAAAGAGGAAGAAAGAACAATCACGCATCAGTGAGTTAAACCCACTACCTTGTAGCGGACAACACAAATTCCTTATAGTATATTCATTACCTCTTACATTCCTCTTTCTCTTTGTATAACTGAGCTTCAAGCTCCTGAATTTTAGAAGTAAGACTATCCACTTCTTGAGACCTCTCTTCCAGGTAGACCTGCAAATAACAAATGCATTGAGACCTTTCCTGTAAATTAGATTGGCATTTTGACAGCTATAAACAGAAATTAATTAGCAAAATTACAATTATGTTGACCAATGAGCAAATTAAATTCAAATAATTGGAACTGACCCCTAATTGAGATCTGCGGAGATCAAGCATATTAATCTCTGACTGTACTTGCTTTAACTGTACATTGTTCCAAGAAAGAATATCAAAACAGGGAAGTTTCAACGAAAATTATAGAACTTATGATGAAAACTTTGACCAAAATTTCAGACCTGGTCTTCAAGAACACCTTTTGAATTAAATTTTATATTTCCTTCTTTAGCTTCACCTTCAGGCTCGTTTGAAATTCTCAAACTTCCAGAAAAATCACTTTGGCCATCCAAGTGCTGTTTCTTCCTTCGTTTGCTGTTACCAAATGAATATTTACAACTTAAAATAAGTGAACAAAATAATGAGGAAATATTAAAGTGAAAGAAAAACCTTTGGTACTGTTTTAAAAAATTAGAAGGATAAGTGCTCAATGTGTAGCTATTCACTTGAATCACTTATAAATAACCCCTGATCTTCCATTCAGTTATTACATGAAAGAAAAATTATAACAGTACACAATTACAAATTAGACGCACCAACCTTCAAGCCTAAAAAATTCTAGGACTACATTTGAATAGCACCCACTCGTAATATGAAGTCATACCATCCTCTTACCTAATGCAGCTCTCTCTCTCTCTCTCTCTCTCTCTCCATAATTCACAAAGCAAAATGGATGGTACTTTAACTTAGAGGGTGAGTAAAGAAAATGGAGAAAAAAATTGAAAAATGGATCCATTAAACTAACCTTTCTCTCTCAAGGGACCTGGAGGAACTATATTCTGCCGTTTCATTTCCACCAAGACAATATAGGCAAGAAAAAGGCAAAAATTAGCCAATATTTAGAAAAAGAAGTATAAATATTACTAAATTACCAACTCCAAGTTCCACTCGCCCTTCAATGGTTAACCGCAACAGATCAAACTTTACCAAATGTGAGAAATAATATAGTATAAATCAAAATGAGATGTATATCATTTATACGATGATACACCCAAACTCTGCTCACATGCAGCCAGGCATAACTAAAGAAAGGAAAATATGGGGGAAGAGAAAAATCCAACAGAAGGATTTTAAGAATGCTTCCTGACCACGAAGTGCATGTCGGCCTCTTGCATCTCTCACCGGTGAAAACCTTTGCTGTGGAGACTGCCTTCTGTCAAGCTTATCCCTCAAGTCACCACCCCCAGAGTCCCGCCTACCTGCAATGAGGTAGAGAAGATTTTCAGCAAAGCACATCTAACAATTATTAATTTGTCTCTCAGAAGAAACAAGGAGAGCGCCCATGATGTGACAATGAGGCTAAGCTTACCATCACATGGAATAACATGGGTAACATAATAATGAACAGAAATGTTGCATCCTTGCCAGTTTCAAAGGGGCCATAGAAACTACTGCTCTCATATAACAAATAGACATAGATAGTAAACCCATGTTTGAGCTTATACCACAGAGATAACCTTCATATATCAAAGAAGCATTGGATAGAGAAGAATTGGCCTCCTCATAATCTTGTTGAGCAATAAGTATAAGATGCAATCAGAAAGATCAAGAGATTCTCCGAGGATCCATATATAGATAAAGGATTAAATTATCTGAAGCACATGTAATAATTTAGTTTCTTCTGACAAGAATTCCCCAAAAAATAGCGTTCTTCTCCATCCCAGAAATCTCTCGACAAAGTTATTCAAGAAGACAAAAGAAGTGAGTACCATGATCCTCCTGAAATTCACAGACGGTAGAAGTGGCTAATAGAAAATATGGAATCTACCAAACCTGTCTCCGGTAATAAGGCTATAGAAGAAGATATATCCCAGAACTACCTATCCTGATCCATCATAGCATATCGTAGATGCATTATAATCATAAAGTTCCCCACAGAAATACCATAATCGGCTAAAATATAAACCACCCAGACAATCCATCCTGAAGAATCAATATAGTAACCTTGTTATAGGTATGAACTTGGAGTTTTCATGGAGACATGAACACGGCTGACAATGCAACATTTCTCTCAAAGAAGGGATTTTAATGGCAGCTCTAACCACTGGATGACTAAATCTGCGATTTCTCCAGCATATAACATAACTTATTACACATATGTGGCCCCATTTGCTCCATCAGACGAAAATAACATCCAACTTGCAGACGCATCAAAGTTTCAGACAAGGGAAGGATTACATCAACTTGAACATTCATGTAAGTAGAATTTTCATTAGTTATGGAGTAATTTTTAAATGAAACATGTTGTGTCAAGTAAAAGAAAAATGCCAAAATTACTAAAACAGTAATTTGAATCAAAATGCGACAGTTAATTATAACCAAAGAAAGGGTTTTTTTTGTTCACAGCAGGATAGCAGATTATTCCCAACACAATTACAAGCTCATTATTCTTCAATAAAATAAACTAGAATACAAAACAATAAAAAAAACCCCAGGAGCATAAGATGAGCAAGCTTGTGAGAGTAACTGTAAGATAATACTGAAACATAATAATAAAACATATCAAAAGATGAAATGGGGTATGGGGATTGGGAACTAAGGAGGAAATATACCGTGAAAGGAGCCCGAGCCCGAGCCCGTACCCGAGAAACGGCGGAGCTCCATCTCTCCGTGTGCAAAAGAACAACTCTGGCGCGTACATCTCCCTTTCTGATATAAAACGCACAGCTTCGTCTTGAAAAGCTTCCGCTCAACCATCGTAATAAATACAAATCACTATAGGAAGTTGAAGAATTTGACAAACTGCAGATAGCTTAAGGTCGTCCTCGCCCTCCTCACAGGGGATTGCAGAGAAATCAAGCAACAGAGAAAGAAAGTGAAACCCTATATATAAATACTAATCCATTTTCACCGTACACGTGTCGAATTAACCTCTGTATATATAATAGTATACAGTAAAGTACGGTCAGTCCTAGATTGAGAGACCGTGTTGGCTAACTTATATGAATCGCTCAACTCGCCTACTCAGCTCAATCTACTCGCCCAGGTCACGCCACTTCGGCCTTAGCCTCACCTCCATCACTACTACCACACTCAATCTCCGTCTTTCCCAACACGCCGTCACTTTTGTTCCCCTCCTACCCGTTTCGCAATTCTCCACCCTAAGGAATACCAGATTCGCTGTTTGTGCCACCACCGGCGGTCCGCGTAAGCACGACCCGATACGGCCAGCAATGGACCCGCAATCCACCGTACCCGAGCCGCCCGCCGCAGAGGACTTTGTCCACGTCGACAATCCTCCGGTTGACAGCTTGTCCGAGAGCATCATCAGCGTGGATGTGCCGAGGGAGGACGATTACGACGACGACGCCGTATCTACGAGCGCTGCTGCCGAGGCTTCCGACCGGAGGAAGGTCCTTCCGGAGGAGCTTTCGAGGAGCGTGGTGGTGCTCACGTGCGATTCGACTGCTGAGGGCGGTGTTTGCGAAGTGCACCTGGTTGGCACGGCTCACGTTTCCGTGGTAAGACTAGTGAAATGTGAAAATTTCTGTTTGGTTGGTGAGAAAATTCCAAATGTTTTTTGTTTATAAATGAAAGCCGTGGTCTTTGCTCTGTGTGTGGTTGTAGGAGTCATGCAGAGAAGTCGAAGCAGTTATAAGTTATTTGAAACCAGAGGTGCATATCCCTTTTGAGCTAATTTAATTGTTTTCTAGGCATTTTTCTAATAATAATGCCATGAAATTATATTGGAATTAATATACTTGATGCATGATGAATGCAGGTTGTTTTCTTAGAATTATGCTCCAATCGAGTGGCTGCACTTAGTCCTCAGAATTTGAAGGTCTGAATTTATGTTCAGGTTGACCTGTGACTACCTTAATTTTCAATAACTGATAATTGTGAAAATTCACTTCTGGTGAACTAGCTAAACAAGATAACTGAAAAAACTTCGATGTGTTACATTACATGCCTACACATAGAGAGGTACTCACGTTTAGTTCTTCAGGTACCAACAACAGGTGAAATGATAGAAATGTGGAAGAAAAATCATAATGCCTTTGGGATTATTTACAGCTGGTTCCTTGCCAAGGTACGTCTTCATAGCTTTACTTACAAAGTTATTTCTCAATGAGATTTCCTCTTTGATCCAAATATAACAAGGATAATTAGTATGTTGTTAGTAATTTTCATGCATTGTAATTTCATGTCGATTTTCTGCTAGGTTGCAAGTAAGCTTGAGGTTTTTCCTGGTTCCGAGTTTCGTGTGGCATATGAAGAAGCAATGAAGTATGGTGGTAGGGTTATACTTGGTGATCGTCCAGTGCAGGTATAATGCATTAAGCTTTAACATTTTGGATATTTGATATCTAACTTTTGTAGCCTACCCTATCATACCTTGCCTCATTCTACCCTTTTGCTGAAGAAACATTTATTACTCATACAACAAATTCTCCTGTGCATTGAAAATTATAGTTATGCATTTGCAATTCCAAAGGGTGATTATGATGAGATTTCAATCCCATGGAATGCATGTGGGATATGTTTCTGCTTGAATGCATTTATTGTTCTTTTCTTTACCCTTGCCAAATGCTATAGCTTTGTCTTCTTGGCCTTCTTGGGGTCAGTATGATTTCTAGAGGATAGTCTTTTCATAATCTTATCTACTTTTATTTCAGAAATTTAATTTATTTATTTTTCCAATGAAGGACTACTTTTAATATGATTTTGCCATTGACTGAAACAGATTACTTTACGAAGGACGTGGGCAAAAATGCCACTTTGGCATAAGATAAAACTACTATATTCCTTTCTTTTTCAAGCAGTCTTTTTACCGAGTTCTGAAGAGCTTAATAAAATGGTAACATCTACTTGATTTGGTAAAAGGAAACCACTTTTTATGCTGGTAATAATTAGTTACTTGTGATTACTGATTTGATCGTGCTTATCTTCAGCTAAAGGAAATGGATGATGTTGACATGCTGACTCTTGTGATTCAAGAGATGAGTAAGGAGTTCCCAACTCTAATGGAAACACTTGTACATGAACGAGATCAGTAAGTATTCTTTTGATTTTAGACATTCTATCAAATTAATACTAATATCAAAAGATGATGCCACATCCAAATACCTTTTGTCCTAGTTAAACTATTGTGATTTTAGACATTCTTTTGGTTTTATATTATTTAAAAAATATTCTTGGCATACTTACCATATTTTGTTTGTCTTTTAAATTGTTGGATATTCAGGTACATGTCATCCACATTACTGAGAATTGCCGGTGAGCATAATTCAGTAGTTGCAGTAGTGGGAAAGGGGCACCTCCAAGGAATTAAGAAGCACTGGAAGCAGCCTGTTGTGGTTGGTGAAACAATTTTTTTTTAATACATTTTGATGTTATCTCTACTGTAAGTTCTTTCTCTCGAACCAAGACTGCACACCCAAGTTAGTGTTGGAAGTATTTACACAGGCAATTCAGCTCCTTTCCCTATCATAGCTCCTTAGATTTGCGTGCTGGATTTATTTGCTTTCCCATTAATGGTTTCTTATCATGTTACATGAAAATTAGATGGAAAACATGTGCGGCTATTTTTGGATAATATTCTCTAAATTTTCATGCTGTACCATGTATTGTAGGTGAATGATCTTATGGGAATTCCTTCACCCAAGCCAGCTATTTCCTCCGCGAAAATTCTTAAATCTGTTGGTGTTGCTGTTGTCGGGGTGGCAATAATATCAGGCATCTATCTTAAATACAAGAAGTGAGCTCGGAGTATTTTGCTGAAGTGAATATTGATGACCTGAATGAGATGTTAGAGGCTAACTACAGCCAGTGTACAACATGTGATTCTTTATTGTGGAGTAATAGTATTTGAGCACATCAGAATTACCCCATGAAAGACGTCTTGAATTGATGACAGGTGGAGAAGCTTTCGTCACCACTGTTTCAAAATTTCTGAATTCATTTACTGCCAAACAAATAACAAAGATATGTTGAGTTGCCTAGTGAGGGATTTCTGTATACAGGTATTTAATCGTAAGCATTAAGTGGGCTTTCAGTTGTTGGCCTGCCACCAAGTGCCTTGTGACGAATAGCTAGTTGCTAACTTTTTCTCTTTTGTGTTTTTTTCCCTTGTGGTCAAAGAGTTTGTGTTTGTTTACACCCATGCCACCTCCCTCCCCTCCCTCCAGCCACCCTCCGAACCTCCTCCCATTTCTTTCTACCTCTCTTAATCTCTCTCTTCCCTCCATTATGATGGTCGTCAAGAATTATGAGAAAATTATTTTTTGTAAGTTTAGAGCCTGGATTTCTAACAATATGCAATGGCTCTCAAAGTTTGGAAAAACAAATCAATTTTATGGAGGGAGGGAGGAGAGAATGAAAAGAGTCGTAGGGGTGGGGTGGGCATATGGTTTTCTTGTTTTTTCTATGTTTTTACGTTTATGTGGTTGGATTTCACCCGATTTTTACTTTTAATTTTTTTAATTTTTTTATTACGTGACACTAATTAAAAGTAAGCAAAATTTATTAAAATTCACCACTTAAATAAAATTCTTTAAAATCTATGATAGATTAAATATATTTATATTTTAATAAAATTTTTAAAATTTTAAATTGATGCACTTAGATTTTAATGAATTTTAAAATTCTATCTCTTAAAGAAAAGATCTAATTTTAAAGTGTAATTTAAACTAAACCATATAATTGTTTGTTTATTTGTATTTTGTACTCAAAATTCATTTTTTTAAGACTAATGCTCAAAAAATAGACGATCCCATTTTTAAATTTTAATTCATATTATCTAATAAAATTAAGATAGTTAATTTAAGTTAATTTTAAAAATTATAAAAAATAATATTCATTAAGACATTATATCAGTTTATATAGACTAACCCTTTATTTTAATATTACCGATTACAGTTTCCCGCCAGCCACTAACCGGTAAGTTTTTTATTTGCCACACCCATTTTTACAGGGATATATTTAAGAGTGATTATAAGCAGATTTAGGTCAGATTGGAGTGTAGAACACTTGTATCAATTAGATGTTCGATATCTTGGATCAACCTTGCTAGATTTCTGAGATTACAGTCGAAATTGGGTCCGACCCAAACTGAACAGGCCAGCTTATCATGTGAAATACTCTCCCCACAAAAGGTCTTCTCAAAAAGATCGAAGGATCTTACTTACAATAAATTAGAGAAATGAAAGAAAAATCTCCTTTATAACTATTACGAATAAGTACATACAATTCATTAAAGAAAAACCGTCCATGATTTTCCAAACAGTGAATTCCGGAACAGCACAAATTCGTTGACATAGCCCAAATTAGATAAATCTCATGATTTTCACATTTGTGAGATTGTGATTCGATGGATTTATTTCCCTGTTGCTCAACTCAGAGTTTATGCTCTGGGCTTACACTAATGAACAAAAGATTATGCAAAACACCGTAATAATGTGAACTAATCTCAAATTGGTTATGCAGAAGAAAGGGCTAAATAAAAGAGTTGGTAAAAGTTTGAAGCAATGTGTGTGGTGTTTCCAGGATCCAATGGGATTGAAGACCCCATTGATCAGGATGGCCACATTGGTCAATATAGCGTCCGAGCCATTACATCGAGAGGAATCGATAATCCCCTAGAATTGGTAATGGACGCAATTTTTATAATTTTGACCATTTTTATATTACATGGTCTATAGTACAACAATGAGAATGCAAATTTATGTGGATGTAGAGCTCAGTGGAAGGAGAAGTCGTTTATATAAATAGGCTCACGGCGAGGCCCAACGAGAGGCCTCATCCACTGCCCAAAACACATCCAAGTGCTTAACCTCATCACAGCAACCACATCCCAACTAACAATTTTCACAACAATTTCAAGTTATACAAAAAATAAATATAAATGAATGATGAGCTTCAGTGTGTGTAACAATCAGATCATTGACACTAAGATCTCACTGAAATCCGCTAAGATAAATAAAGGTATCATCATAAGCTCTATTTGGTGTCATGTAACAAGCAAACAAGCACACATAATTTCACACACATAACAAAGCAATAAAATGGAGAAAACTTGATCAAAGGTTTAAGAGTTGGACAAGTGGAAAATCAGAAAAAGTGAGATGGGTAGTATGGTAAAAGCATTTGCAACCCCTATTGTATGAAAACAGAAGATTGGTGCTCAGACAGCCAAGGGTTTGTAATCAATTTCTGGGTGAAGATTCCCGGATCAGAAACTCTAGTCCACAAACAGTCTCATCACCGCACCACTTCTTGCTCAATTAAAAAAAAAAGGAAAAAAAAAGAACAAAATTGATTAAAAACCATAGATTTTGGATCTACAAGAAAGCCTCATCATACTACATAGGAGAGGCGGGGGGAGAAGGTGATGAGAAACGTGTGAAAGCTTGGTGGTATATATAGGCAGCGTTTAGGGCGTTTACTTGTGATTCTTGGGCGGCTAAGCAGATATGGGCCTAAAGAATGAAAAGGCAGAAGTGGGCCTAAGAAAAAGGCTTGGTTAAAGGTTTTTGGATCCGAATGAACTTGAACGACTTTACGATCCAAGTTCATTGTCTTTCTTTCTTTTGGTCCAAGAACAAAGCCCATTTTGTTATCTTGGATGTTTTCCTACTTCAGAAAAAATTAAGGTCACCTTTATTAATATGGAATGTGAGAAAAAATGAATTGGAATAAGAAGGAATGAGAGTAGGGATCAGTTATTCTCATTAAGTTGTTTTCTATCATTAGAATGAGAATGAAAATGAAGTTGATTCCACTCTTGGGTTTACTAATAATCATGAATCAGAATAAAAATTGTTTAGTTACTAAAAAGTTTGTGTTTTTTTAATCTTCTTATTAGGTATTGTGGAATTATTAAAAAATTGGGAGTGTTTTGGTATGAATTAATGATTCTTGATGGAATGAAAGTCAATGCCATGTCTCTCCCAAGAAATAAGATTAGAGGAGTAATTCTTGATTTTGAAGTGGGTCTCATTTATTTTTATATTCTTCAATACAAATAAACACATGATTGAAATGAAATAAAAATAACTTTTATCATTGTACTCGCATTCCAGATAAATAAATGTGCCATGATATGCAAGATGTTGATGGGATGACTACTTTGTCAATGAATTGGGGGATTCATGACTACACATCTACGCAATGTGTTACTTATGAGAATTTTT
Organism: Purshia tridentata; assembly: GCA_003254885.1. Lineage (NCBI taxonomy): Eukaryota > Viridiplantae > Streptophyta > Magnoliopsida > Rosales > Rosaceae > Purshia > Purshia tridentata. Next base: position 108,657 of record QANT01002120.1, on the reverse strand, counting down.
ATGTTCATCAAATTTATTTTATTTACCAAATAATTTGATAATATTTTATTTGTTTAAATTTGGTTCTTACAAATAAAATATTAATGTGTGTGCTAACAACTCATTTAGTGAATTGAGATTTATTATGAAAACATAATTATATGATATGCATATTCAAACAAAACCGTTATACTAATTATACTATCTTATCATTATTATGATGTCGACGCACGGAATAGAATTAATGAACTCTATAAATTATAATTGAAATAAAGTTTTTTAAGTAATTATTGAAAAGAATTGTCTTTTTCAAACTATTATTTTATTATGGAATTTGAACAAATGATGTTTCTAAGTGACTAATAGAAAATGATCTTATTCTTCTTCACCAAGAAAACAGCACTCCAATGGACCTCACTTATTCAAACAAACTGATATACCCAAAAAAAAAAAACATGCATAAACAGTATCACACCCAAAAAACTAGCTATTGACCAGTGCACATTGCTTCCTAATCTCACCATCAGAACCCGTCTTGACATTAACCCGACCCATTTTCTCCATAGACAGGGCGAATTCGGCAAAGAAATTCTGAAGTGAACCTTGGAGGAGTTGCTGGATATGATTGAAAGTGGTTGAGCTTGTGGTTAAAGCAGCATCAGATTGGAAAAGTCCTCGTCGTTTAAGTAAAAGGGTGTAGTAGCTAAGGTCAAATGTCCTGTGGCTTCCAGGGTCCATCTCAACTATTGTGGTGTTGTCACTTGGACTTTTGCACTTCCTTGCCTTGAGATTCGCTGCGTATTCACTGTCAAGTGCTGGGTCTTGGTCACCCACTCCAGTGAAATTGTAAAGACGGTTTGAAAATGATGAGCAATGAGAAACACCAATGGTGTGAGCACCTGAAACAATTGATCAAACCCAAGTCATAAATACTGCCCAAAATCAATTTCTTACACATTTAAACTGGTAATCTAACGAATTGATGATCAAAATTAATAATTTAACAACATAATATGTCGAGCATTTAGTGAGTATATATATTTTTTTGTATCTATCTATCTTATCTTATACTAAATCATGTAATAATAGATAAACACTGTTAAATGAAAGTTTTACTCAATGGAATACATATACACTGCTAGGGATAAGTAACAGTGTTTAGATTTTACCTGAGAGCAAGACCAAGTCCTTTAGATTAAGACCTTGGTTAGCAAAAAGTGTTTGGAGATTGGTGAAGTTGCTAGTTGGGGGTGGGATGTTGGCTAAGGATTCTGCTGACCTTGAGATCAACCCATCTCTTCTTCCTGTTGGAACTTTCCAAAATGGACCTCCCTGACCACACCAACAAAAAATAAGAAGATGAAAATCTCATAAGTCAAGTGGGTTTGATTTGATTTCAAATTTTGATGGTGATTCAAGATCTTACTGTTGCTACAATAGAGTCTCTTGCAGCCAAAGTAAGAATATCTGCACAGGAAACTATTCCAGGGCATTCAGCTTCAAGCAGGCTCTTTATTCTGTCAATGAAGTCAAAGCCTCTGAGTGTCAGATTTGGAGGAGAATCTTTTTCAGATTGGTTACTCGAAGTTGAGTTCACAAGAACAGATGCATCACAACCCTGTTAAGCAAATGAAGAATTAGTTTCTAATATCTCACTGTTAGTGCAGAGTCTAGAGAATGTAATTAATGTGTTAAAGGGAAAAAGATAGGTAGACACAGACCCTGACAAAGCAATCATGGAAATGCATTCTTATGAGGGCTGCTGCAAGTGATGGTGCATTGCGGATGTGCTCGCTAACAAAGTCCTTCACAATCTTCTCTGCTTTTGGGCAGGTCTTGGTGTAGAAACCCAACTGCAACTGAGCCTCAGTGGACCCTATGACTACCAAAAGACAGAGAATTATAATCCCAGAACAGCGAATGCCTCCCATTTTCAATGGAACTGAGCTTGATCAGTGGTACTTAGTTGGAGGAAGCAACTTTGATCAATGTTCTTGTAATTCCAAAACTATGTTGGAAATTTAAAGACCTCAACATGAGCTGAAAGATGAGAAATAAAAGGTGACGAAAATAGTCCAGCTAACCAACTAACATGTGCTTGTAGACAACGATTTACCATATTTTATTATAACTAATACGAGCAGTTAGGCTTGTCCCTTATAAGATGAAGAAGAAAGTTCCAAATAGCAATGCTTTTTGTTTTGTTGATGGATTATGTTCGAAGCTAGCGTGTGACAATTTTAACTAATTTTATTCAAAGTAAATAGAGATTATATGTTCCATTGGGAAGTGACTGGATGAACTTGGTACCAAGTTTGACAGTCAATGGTGGCGGCTTTAATAAACATGGATTTGGTGAAAATTGTCACCTGCTCCAATACCAGCAATGTTATCATCTCAACTGTTAAATTTTCTTATCAATAATTGGATGTCAGCTGCCACCTATGTTGCTGTCTCAATACAAAAACAGAATATCAATTATTAATGTACTGAATGACAGAATTTGATAGAACAAAATCAGTAGGGTCGACTCGTCCTATCTTCTGTTGCGTGTCTTGGTCTATAGTTTATGTTTAAGGCATAATTATGTAATACATATATGACAATAGGATGGCTATTATTCTCTAATATATCTTGGAGGGTCAAAGCTTTTGAAGCATGAGAGTCTCAGACCATTTTACTTTCTCCGTGTTAGGCGAATTGAGTTCTTTGACAGCTTCCCTACTGATCTATCAGTAACAAGGCCAAAACGCAAATTGTATTTCAATGTCAGCTGCTGCAGTCACTTCTTCATCCCTGTCCATTTAGCTGTCAAGTTTGGGGCTAAGTATAGGGGTATAAGGTAATGTAACAAACTAGCAAAATTTTCATATGACAGGTGTACACACTTATTGTATCTATTTTTCTATGCAAAATATATATACTCATAATAGAGAAGTTGAAGCCTAATGTAACATCTGGTACTTTATAGATTCCTATTCATGAAAAGAAATGCCTCTATACCTGTTCATTGAAAAACAATTAAGTATAGAGAATCTTCTTTAGGTTTTGATTAGAATAAGTAATTAAAACTAAAGTTAAGAAAAAAATTAAAAGTGGCGATGCCAGCGGATAAAAAATCTTTGCTAGCCTGTCATCTACTTTGTAATCAAACTTTGGTTGGTTAATTAAATTGTAACACATGTACTTCGGAACCAAGTATTGCTTTAATTGATTCTTTGTTCCCACTAGATGGCATAACTTGGGAGCTCCTTAAATAAGATTATACTTTCTCCAATTTCTTAAGTGAAAGCCTTGTTGCTTCTAAACAAACCCATGACTTTTTAAAATTTACCAATATGTAATTCTTTCCATTGTAAATTTTTACCAATACCCTAATTGGTGGACCAGATCGGCCTAGAATATAATAATTAACAGAGTCATATCAGGTTAAAGAAAGTTGGCCCTTTTTCTTTTTTGACCAAAAAAGAAAGTTGGCCCTTTAAACTGTATACAAAGCACTATTTTGTCTCAACAGAATATTTAAGCCTTATCCCTCTGCAACTGAAATATTTTATGAAAATGAAATGGCCCACACTAATTTATTTTCCGGAAAATAATTGTAAAATTACAGGCTGTGGTGAAGGCTCCGCCATGTCACTGTAAAATCACATGACTTTGGCAACCCATTTGGCTGCAACTTTTTGGATCACACAAGACATGCATCACAGATGATTATTCAAACATCTACATACTTGCAAATTCAATCACCAGTTGAAATAAAATGAACATAAGTATAAAATTTGGCATCATCATCAATTAACAAAAGCACATTGCTTCCTTATTTCACCATCTGTGCCTGTGAGGACTCCAATTTTCCCCATTTTCACCATTGATGCAGCAAAATCTAGTGCAAATGTGGATCCATGAGTGATGGCTTGCCATGTCACATAATCCTTTGTCTCGGTGTCATCAAGAAGAGCTGCATCAGATTGGAAGAGTCCTCTTCTTCTGGCCACAAGAGTGTAGTAGTCTTCATCAAATGATTTGAAGCTTCCAGGGTCCATCTCAACGAGGGTAGTGGTGTCTCCCGGTTTGCATTTGATCTTCAGCTTAGCTGCGTAATTTCGGTCCAAGCTGGGGTCTGTGTCACCTCGACCAGTGAAATTGTACAAGCGATTTGTGAAGGATGGGCAGTGAGATGTGCCAATGGTGTGTCCTCCTGAGGACAAAAAAGCAGCTCAAGTTAATTAGAGTTTCTTGAAAGAAAAACAGAAATGTTTGACATGTGTATATTCACCTGATAGAACCACTAGGTCTTTAACACTTAGACCCTTTCCACTAAACATTGCTTTGAGCTGTGCTATGTTAGCAAAAGGAGGTGGTAAGTTTCTCAAGGCCTCCGAGGCTATTGACACTCTTCCATCTCTTCTTCCTGTGGGAACCTCCCAAAATGGTCCACGAATCTGAAAGGAAAATATTCATTCAATAAACCAATATATCATGACTGTTTATTAATAACCTTTAATAAAATTGAATTATGTGCATGAACAAGCTTCATTACCATTGTAACTGCATCGCGAGCTACCAAGGCCAAGATATCAGCACAAGAAACAACACCGGGACAATGCTTTTCTACTGCAGATTTTACAGCATCTATGACTTGGAACCCTCTTAAGCTTTGGTTGGGGATTGCGTCTTTCTCGGCTTGATTGTTCACGGTGGAATTCAATAGCACAGAACCATCACATCCCTGCAAACCAAAATTTAATGAGTCAGAACTTCTCAAAATTTGGTCATCAGTAATTGATTGTTGTGCAAGTAACAAATAAAATGGTACTCAAAATTTAATGAGAGAGTAATTTCTCTACAGGGATCGACTACTGTATGCACCATGCATGATTTGTATATAGATAAGATAATCAAACGCACAAGTATTGCCAAATCAAGATTTGATGAACAATAATTATGTAGGAGAAAAGCAATGCAGCCAATTTATAACTGCATACCCTAACAAAACAATCATGAAATTGCATCCTTAATAAAGGAGCAGCAAGAGTTGGTGCCTCAGATATGAATTTATAAGTAGCCTTTGCCACAATAGCCTCTATATGTGGGCATGTCTTATGGTAGAACCCAACTTTTAAGTTCTTTGCATTGCCTAAGTCTATGGCCAACAGAACAAGCAGGAGTTGAAGTAACAAAACTGAGACAAACTTTTGAATAGCCATTGTCTTTAGAGAGACTTATTGATTGAAGTACTGTTGCTAATAATTAGCAGTGAGATATTGGTGTGAGACATATGCCTGGGTTTTATAAGCATGCTTTAGGCCTTTGAATTTGTCATCAAAAAACCTATCGCAGAGTTATTTATGAACTTTATATTCTTTTTGAAAACTTCCTCTCCAAAAATGAAATAAAATAACTAGTTGACAACTGATAAAAAGAACAAATAATAATACTAGTAGAAAAAAAGAAAAAAGAAAAAAAAGAGAAACTTTGAGTTATACAAACCCACGAACCCAGTTTCTATGCAAATACCTTAATTCTAATTTATTTTTTCCAGACCTATTCAGCTAAATTTATTTCACTTGTACAGCTGTACCTTCTATATGTTTCTAGCTTTCATGTACACCTTGAAAATAGAAGTAAAACAGAAAACTACAGTTAAGAAATATACACCCCAATAAAATTGAAGTCCAACAGAGGAAGTAATATTGGATGTGTCTTTAATGAAAGTTGATGTGACTTTTACAGGTTGAGCATCATGTCCCTTCACTCTGAAAATTTGAAAACAATTTGGGGTAGTATATATGAATTTAATGTCAAACACAATGTGTTTAAAGAATCAAGAATTGGCCCCATGTTAACAACATGGTTGCCTGCATAGCCTTATATGTCGAAATCAAATATAAAACATGCACAGTTAATATCTGTTGACCTTATAATCTAAGGGAGATCTTATTGAGGGCCTTGAGTCTAAAAGCTTCTAAATAAAATGCACCTTCGTGCAGAGGATCCAGGGTTTAGAGATAAGGTTAGTGAATTAAAACATGCACAGTTAATATCTGTTGACCTTATAAATAAAATGCACCTTCGTGGAGAGGATCCAGGGTTTAGAGATAAGGTTAGTGAATGGCAGACTGCAATTTACATTAAACATGCTTTCCCATGAAAATGAAATTTCGTGACAATAATCAAACAGAGAAATTATAGTTATATATGAGATCATTACAGATTATTACGTACCTGTTAAAGTGTTAAAATGGCAAATTATCAGACCGAAAAGGAAAGTCATGTTGGAATATTTATCTGTATATTATCTATGTTATGAGAAGATTGGCACTATCATTTCTAATGAATATGAACCAAAAGTCAAAGACCAAAAATGGCAGGCTATGAGATAATCCAACTTGCAATATTCTCAAGGTCGTGTCACAATGTTTGTCAACGTCTAGTATAATTCAGACTGAGTCTCACATATTTGGTGACAGGCTGACAAGAGATACACACACACACTCAAAATATGAATCTTAAAATATGTGAATTTTCTATTTATGGAACCAAAATAGACCAAGTGGCTATATTAGGCTTGGTCTGCTCCAGCCATTGTCCAGATTCAATTATAAACTGGGCCATATTTGACTTTGTATATAATAAGCTGTTCAGCCTCTGCAAGTCACCAAGCCCAGTTACAGCATGTTCTACTCAGTTAAATGGTATCTACAAAATTACTTAATTGTGGGGTGTGTCAGTGTGTGTGTCTTTCATGAATCATGCTCATCACGATCAAAATTGAGAATGCTTTCTGAATGAGTTTCAGCATACAGATGGGATGATGAGAACAGTCATGAGTTTGACATGACTCCAAGATCAAAATTTGATCCTCATTCTTTAACTCATTAAAAACCATTCTTTACCACACCATGAAGTGATTTTGAATTCTGTAAAATCTAAATATCGCATAAAAATAAAAACTCATCTCACAAAGCAGGAAAAACTGAAGGACACTTACCAGTGACACTATGAAGGTCACCATTGATACATGGGGACATGAATTTAGCATAGAAGTGGGTCTCAATGAACCTGTTGTTGAAATCAAAAGAAAGATTGAACAACTCTTGGGCGTCCCAGTGGCTTCACAAACCCTCGCAGTAAGTGGATGGGAGTTGGTAGATGGACTAGACATGGAAGATTATCCAATTGTCACTCAAGGTACAAAAATCGACCTCAACATCAAATGCATGGAGCCTCCTTTATACCATTCTACTAAGATGCAGATTATCGTAAAATTTTCAGCAAGGAAACACCGCATAGAGGTGGATACAACAGAAACAGTGAGCAGCCTTAAAGAAAAAATCCACATTTTTTATGGTACACCCATCAAAAGAATGTCACTCTTCTTTTCTGGGATTGAGTTGGTAGAAAATTTCCGAAACTTGAGCGAGTATGGCATACACGAATTTTCCGAGATCAGTGTGTTCCTCAAGACCATGAATTGTGCAAAAGATGCACCTCCCTCAAGAAAATTGAGCATGGTGGTACAAACTTCCTCAAGTTTACTAAATGCTGCAAGCATTCCTTTGAAAATGATCGACTCAAGCACAGTTAATGACATGAGGCAATTGCTTTTGACCGAAAAATTACTTCCAATTGATGATTATTTGTTCATACACAAGCAGAAGACCATGCGGGACAATTGTAGCCTAAGGAGGCATGGTGTGGAAGATGGAGATTCCATATATGCATTCAAGGGGACTGTCTGTCGCAGTGAATCTTGATATGGAGCTGAAATCAAAATTTTAGACTAATTGAAAATCTACCAGAATAGTTTTAAGTATTTCAATTATTTCTCATATTTTGTTAACTATCTATAATTTCATCAATACAAGAGGGCTTAGTTTTAATTTCCGATCTTTTAACTGCTTGCTTTCACTCTTTCTACTGCATATTTGCTTCCTTGTTTTCTGGAACAACTTTTTCACCAAATAACCAACCCTCCGAAAAAACAAAACTACACATTTTCTCAGCTCTTTTGTGCGCCTTCACAATGTGTCATTTTCACCCTGCAATCTTCATGAAAAATTTGGTTGATCGTTCAAAGAATCTTCATTATTCAATTCATTGCTAATGAATATGGGTTAAACACAAAACAGTGATTGGATCCATCATCAGGGGATCAAAAAAAGATATATATGTGGGACCCATCTTGGACTCCGTCTTCCTTCATTTGATGTCTATAATCAGTGTTAAGAATCAAGAACGGACGGTCATAAGGGAGCTTCTGCTGGGCTTCAATTTCCCACTTTACATCACCAGCCATCGCAGTTAAGTCATTCTATATACATCTGAGGGTCGTAAGGAGCTTCCGCTGGGCTTCAATTTCCCACCTCGGAATGAACCGCATTTACATTTGATCTTTCGGATGGCACAAACCTTGATTTACACGTGCAGTTAAACCCTGCAATTTCATCATACAATGATACTTTGAGGGTGCAATGGCACCTGCCTGTGTGCAGAGTTCTACTACTGCTCGAGCATGCCCATAAAATCCCCTCCCTTCGTTCAAAAGCACTGGAGGATCCTGAGGCCGCCGCCGCCATACAATCTTTGAAGGCACAAGATCATCTACTTCTGCCTTTCTCCAAAAGTGGGTTCCTTGACAGCTCTACTTAAAAACTCCACAAAGCCTAGCCTTATGCCCAGATGGCCCAACATGAACTTCTGAACAATGTTGACAGAATTTTGCTGGATAAACCATCAACAACTTCTCCACACCATTTCTAAGTATTTCCCACGCCCTCAAAGTTCCACTGGCAATCAGCATCAGGTCATCAGGTGACAAGGACTCAGTACCATCAATGCCAACAGAATCACTTTCCAAGTTCCAAGTTCCGGAAATTAGATTTTCATCATTCACCCCTGCTTGCCAGCATAGCGCAACAACTGCAGGAACACGTTCAAAGTCAAACCTTTGTTGGTGTTTAATAACATCCTGGAACATGTGCTTCAGGTGAAACGCCTCTTCTGGAACAAGTACATCATTCAAACCACCAATTATCCATTCATGAACCCGGTTCTTGCCACGATGTTTGTAACCACAACAAGTCTGAATTAAGTGGCCTTTCTCGCCTATATATACTTCTGAACAGAACCTGCAAAATTAGGGATGAAAAAATTGGTCTTTCGCTTGAAGTTTGAGACCCAGAAATATCCATTCAGAGCAGTAGGGAGAACGGAAGTTCCATAAGATTAACTCCAATTTGGAAAACATAGCCTGTCATAGAAAGTACATCGAATAAAAAAAGCACACCTTGGTGGGTTGGGGACTTACTTGCAGGCCATAACCGGGATCACTTTGAGGAGGGTAGAGACGCCTTGAATAAGTAGGCTCCGGGAATTAAGGGCCTCCTGAGCCACTGGTACCATGCCCTTCACTGGGTACTCCTTAGCCCGGTTTTGGATTCTCTTCTGAATCATAGGCCTTAGCTTCCTTAAGTCCACCTTGTTTGAGCTGTAACGCCTTGAAAAGCTGTACGTGATTTTGCAACTGAAACTGGAACTCTCGCACACTTTCTTCCACAGTGCCATAATTTCCTTTTGTGCCCAAAATTTTATCAAACTTAAACTCAAATCTGCTCCAAGTCCAGAAAACATAGCAACAAGTTACAAGGTCAAGATAAGTATAACATATTCAGAAATGCTTTTGGAACAAAACAACTATCTGATATATTAATGATACTATTACAATTCTACTTCAGTTATATAGACAACAATAACCCATTTCAGATAAGATACAATTTATAAAATTTATTAAGAAGTAATGTTTCACCAACCACAACTGGCTGCTTCCAAAGCTTCTTAATTCCTTCGAGGTGCGCCGGAGGGGGGTGACGCTGTATCCCCGATTTTTAGCTGAAATCGACGATATTTTCTGCAAAAATTTGGAATCCCCGACACTGTACCGATAATCACCGATATTCAGAGTAAAAAAAGTGAAAAAGATGAAAGAATGATAATTCAACCCCATACCAATTTATGAGTTTCGCCACCCAAACTTTGAGCAGAAACCTTCAATCAGCAGCTGCGAGCTTTGTGAATGTGAGTCTTCTCTTTGTGTCTCTGTCTCACTCTGCATCTGTCTCTGTCTCTATCGCGCGTCTGGTGTCTTAGCATGGAACTCCATTTCTGTTTGTTTGAATCGGCAAAAACACTTACAGAAAAAAATATGTGTTGAGTCTGTTGACTGTTTTGATTAATTGATTAAAAGGTGTTGGGCTTATAATAGTTTTTGATTAGTGGGTTTGGGCTTCTACAACAAAGATTGGGTTTAAAAGTTTAGGGTTTTGGTTTTAGTTTTTTTTTTTTGGGTGTAAAATGAAGGTTTTTCAAAAAGATTATTTTTTTAAATTAAAAAACTATATTATCCTTTATTGTCTTTTGATAATGGGTTATGTCATTTCACAAAATGATTAAAAAGTATGCAAATGGGCTAAATAGCAGCCTCAACAAAAAAAAGAAAACACATGCTTTTTTGTAGCTTACAAGTTACACCCTACGAAGTACAAAGGGTACGCAGAATCCAAGTGAAAGCCTCAAAGCCACGTAGTCTTCAATCACAACCGTTCGTTCCACACACTCGGTTTCTCTGAACCGTCAAAATCTAAAAGAAGAAAATCGATCCAACAAAGCAAAGGCGCGTCATCAGTAAATTTGACGTTTACGATAATAAAGTAGAAAAACCGAGTTTGTGTGGTTCAGAGTTTTCAGACGACTTTTTCTCTACTATATTCCTATATATAACCCCTCCACCAATCTTTCTCTCTCATCTCTGTTTCTCTCTATCGCTTGCTCCGATCCACCGTCTTTGCACCCAGGTACGTTCTTTTTTACCGTTTGTTTGTCCTTGTTATTCTTGAATGGGAATTGATTTATTCCTTATTTACATCTAATTTCTTTCTGATTTTATTTTATTTGATTCATATAAATTATTAGCCTTTCCTGTTTGTAATTTAAAGGATTATGGCCAATTTGAGCAAGCTGGGTTGTTTTTGGAATTGGGTCATGGTAGATTTTATATTTTAATGTTGTGGGTAAAATTGAATAGTAAGTTGTCCATAGAATTGAAGGTGGGGTATTATGGAAGCAGTGCCTTTGGATCAATTAAAGTGCTGTACTTTGATAATTATTGTGGTTGCCCTGTGGCCCCATAATACCATGAAAATATCAAATAGTGATTTTGATTTGGGTAAATTATTCCTATCATATGTTTCTGGATAGGGCTGATTCGATTTGCTGTCCTTTTGTAAAGCAGATTTAATTTGATATTTCAAAAAAGAATCCTTTGTTGGTTACTTGATCTTCTACTTCCAACAGCAAGTTTCATGTCTGAATTCGACACCCAGGTTCCATCTACTTATGGTAAGATTCTATTCTTTTAGGCTAATTCGTTTGGGTTCTATGATTTATTGAATCATAGTTCTTACAAGCAATCTAATTGGTACCTCTGTGGTGGTTTGTCTTTGTGGAATGTATGAGCAGATCCCTTTGCTGACGCAAATGCTGAGGACTCAGGTGCTGGGACAAAAGAGTATGTGCATGTCCGTGTACAGCAACGTAACGGGAGAAAAAGCCTGACTACTGTGCAAGGGTTGAAGAAGGAATACAGCTACAACAAGATAGTAAAGGACCTCAAGAAAGAGTTCTGCTGTAATGGTACTGTTGTCCAGGATCCTGAGTTAGGCCAGGTTTGTTCCTCTTTATCAGTATGCATGCTTTTCGAATAATCTCTTGATATACTGTACTGTTGGCATGCTTCTGGTACCATGATTTTGATTTCTAAGTATATATAAGACATGATGCATTAATGTTGGGCAACATGGTTATTGTTGTTAATGTGCTGTGCCGAGAAGGGTCTTTCCCTCACTTAACTGCGAAAGAAAGGAGAATTATTGCATGTTTAATGTATTTCTTTTCTTCTGAATATAGAGTGATTGTGCACCTCACACATTTTCTGTTTGCACTTCACGTTTGGCATTAGTATGAGCATTGTTGTTCAGTATGTATCAGCCAAAAGCTGTACAAATATTTGGGCTTTTGTTTATTGTCCTTGGAAACGAAGCCTTATATGGCATTATTGCTTGGCTGCAGGTCATACAACTTCAGGGGGATCAAAGAAAGAATGTTTCCTCCTTCCTTGTTCAGGTAATGGTTGTGTATGTTTTTCAATTATGTTGCCACTATATCGTATGCCATTTATAACTTGTCAACCTCTCATGTCCTTTTGAACAGGCCGGCATTGTTAAGAAGGAACATATCAAGATTCATGGTTTTTGAATAGCAGCAGTACCCCAGTATCTGTTACTCTACATATTTTACACGTCCTCAACATGCAGTAGCGAGTATTATATGATCTGAAATCAAGCGTTTCTACAATCTGTTCTGTTATATGTACCTTAGAAAGGTCTGATACAAATACAATAGTTCTGTTTTTCTTCTAGTTCTGGTGCTTGCTGTGTTATGTCGAAGGATCATTCAAATACATTTACCCAGAATAATATATTGATGCTTTCTGTACGGAGTTCACGCACTTGTAATTGACCAATAGATCTGCTTGTTGATTTGTACTTTCCAGTCAGTGGCAACCCTTTTTACTAGGGAGCTTGGTGCATATATAGAGTGGGGATGGAACTTAAATAATTCTGATGGGCAGTAAACTTAGTGGCTTTAAAAAGTAATCTCTGTTTCTGAAAAAATGGCTTCTGTATTTGAGAAGAGGAAGCCATTTTCCGCTTGAGGGGTTATTTTCATTTCCCATTATTAACTGAAGTAAATTAGTGTTAAACCATAAAAAAGACATTTTTGGTGGAAGCCATCAAATGATCTATTTGAACGAATTGTACTCTGCTGTCTTAACTGGAATGTTGCAGAGTGTAACATTACAGTTGATATTGCTGAAAAAGCATTTCAGATGATAATGCTAAAATATAACGCAACAGCTGTACAAATGACTTAACAGCTGGTGTGACCGATCTAAGGCCCAATTCGAATGTTTAGGGTGGCTTCTATTTTTCTTTTTTACTTCTTGAGTTGGTATGCAGCTGGTATTGCTTCTAATGGAAAAAAAAAAAAAAATTCTCCAAACCCATAAACCAACTTGAATTTGGGTTGGGTTGGATCATATATGGGCTTGACACGTAACATCACATCTGAAAAATTAATAATTCAAGTTATTCTATGTTTCAAAGAATTAAAGATAAGATACTCATGTTTTTTAATTTCTAGGTCTGAGTCTCTGAGATAAGGAACTCATGTTTATCTTTTCATTTTAATCAGTTGACTGTGTTAGTCAAATAACACTGCCACTTTTGATTCTTAGAAAAGGACAACCCTCCTATTATAATTGCCTATCTTCCCCACAGAATATTACAAAGTACACCAAACGATAATTTGTATGCCCATTTTAGAGTGCTCAAGTCTACAATGGCCGTCCAATTGTCCAAATACTCTATTTGTTTGGTTTCTGTCGTGCACTCCTTCAACCACGTGCAATATCGTGAGTACATTATCACAAGTTCAGTAAGTTTCTAAGTTCCTATGATACTTTGATTGCCTATAGTAAATTTTCCAGATATCGTAAGCAAAAAGTAAATTATGGCTACTGTGCAAACTTTGGCATCCCGAACGATCCACAAATTAATCTAAAGGTGACAAAAGCATTCAATAGTAGCCTATTTCGTACAAAATAATAAAATTTTAATTTTCTTTACAAGTTTGTCATACTTTTCTTGTTAAATAATCTGATATTTAATATTGTCTACTGCTAATAATATGTCAGATATCTTGTAGACAAACAGTAAATAAATATTTAGTCGGCGACCAAAATCCAGATAAGAAGCTGAGAGAGAGAGAGATGGTTGGTTAAATTTGCAATTTTTTATGGCCATAAACAATTATGCTGTCATATCATAGGCATTTTTGCTTTTTCATTTGGCATTGTCTTAATTACTGCTAAAAACAGTGGCAAGCTAAGCCACTTGTTAATTCATTCTCACCAAACACTTGCCTACAGGGCACCACTTGAATACATATAACTCACACCCAAACTTCCTGAACCTTATGCTGATTAAAAGCCCAAAAAGCAAGTGATCTAAGGGGATTAAATTTAAAACCCATCTAAAGAAAATCAGAAAGGCTCAGAATGATCTAATCATTAATATGTCAATCATATCAAAAAGGGTTGGACTTGGACCCTTGATTTCACTCTTATTTTTAACCTGGTGTAATCACTCAGAGGTATGAGCACAACACTTGAGGCTTCCAATCTGCAAAATGCCATGCCAACCAACAGTTTGAGTATTCAACTACCTATCAAAGGTGGACTAAAAACTAGAACCCTCTTCTTTCAACTACCAGTCTTCGTTCAAATTCATCACTCACCGCCCATTCTTCCCATCTATGGAGAATATTATCTTATTAGGAAGCTTCCTCCTATTTATACTACTAACTGCCTTCAGTTTCAAAAACACAGTTCCTGCACTGGCTAAGTGGCTACTATACTATTAACTTAACCAGTTTTGAAACTTTGCGGCTCCAGTTTGGTCTCATATTTTCAACTCTAAATCCAATGGCTGACTTGGATCACTCCTCTGACGACAGTTCTGTGGATTCTAGAGGTACCCATTATATACATGTTTTCAAATCATTCTGCCTCTTGATTTTTCAAGTCCTCTACTTTATGGGATGAATTGGATCACATCATTGATGTCTATGGATTCTAGAGGACCCCTTGGAATTATTGGTTCTCCCAAATTATTTCAACTTCTTATGATACTTTAATAGGCAACCTTGAACCTTTTGAAATCTGGTTTCAGTGCACCATAAAAATCTTGGCTTTATTATTCATTCTCTGAGAATTTTGGATGTATAGGATAACTTTCTGGGTCTTTTTCTCTTTCTAGGTAACTCTGTAGGAAATTATTAATTATTTGGTTCTTTTCATTAACCATGATTCATGATGCATGTACTCTTTCCATAATTATAGTTTTTTTGGGGGGATTTTTGTTTTGTATCTACTCACATATAGATGCCCTTATCTCTGTTTGTCATAGAGGACAATACTAGTCAAGACTCCAAGCTTGATTTCTCAGAAGATGAGGAAACTCTAATCACTAGGATGTTTAACCTGGTTGGTGAAAGGTGGGTTGATCTTTCATTTCTCATGTCGAATTTTGTCCTACGTTTTCCCTTATTCCATTTTCCTGAAATTTGGATGAGCTAATGAGAGAGCGTGTGTGTGTGTGTGTGTGTGTGTGTGTGTGTGGTTATCACTTAGGTGGTCTCTGATTGCTGGGAGAATTCCTGGAAGAACAGCAGAGGAGATTGAAAAGTACTGGACTTCAAGATACTCAACAAGTGAATGAACCAAGTACCAAAAGATCTAGAAAGTTTTGGGGGTGTTGTAACAATGTTTGGTTGTACTTATATGCATGGATTTTGCCAGTTTTCTTTGCCTAAAGAAAAGGGAACTGTGTAGTATGAGGTTTTTGCTTGCAATCAAATGGGGTGTTCTGCAAGTACCCACTTGTACAATAGTTATTGGCATGATGATGTTTGGTTTTGTTTTTTTTTTATTTTTTACCTCTGTTATATGGACATAAATGAGCTCTAAATGGAAGTAAATTTGGTTGGTTAGCTGCTCCATGTCAAAAGTGCAATTGTTACACAGTACACTATGTTCAACTGCAAATTGATAAGTTACTTTGTGTGCATAGCTAGCTTAGTTGAACAGCCTACTCTGCCTCTGGTGCTTTTGTTATCTTCAGCACTTTGTTGACTTAAATGAAATAAAAATATAGTGTCATGTGAAGGATGTTCATGCACACTCTGACAAACCTATAGAATACTATTAAAAGAGAATATAAGGGGGAGGATAATGCAGTTACATGCCCAGAATTCACTAGTTAAAATCTCGGACCACAATACAACATTGGTTTGTGCATCGGCCATACTGCACACCTTCAATTTTTAAGCTATCTGCCAAGGCTCCTAGTCATGGCAACAAGAAAAAGAAAAAGAAAAGAAAACCAACTTCAATTTCAATATCAATTCACCACATTTGGTAAGCATGAATAAATTATAACATATTACACATCAGTTTGTCTTTATTCCTTTCTCAGAGAATGAATGCAGTAACTGAAGTCTCAATGTCAAAGACTCAAAATAAATTTTTCTTTGCTTAGTTGCCCACATTCTGTACTAATATTTTTTTTTTTAAATTAGAGAAGAGTTAAAAAACTTTTTATGAGAATTAAAAAGGTGACACAGAAGTTTGGTGCCTGTTTATTCTCTACTTTTGTTTTGCAGAAAGCTAAGTGTGTGAAGAAATTCAACATGGAAAGGAATATGTACAAATTACAATCATGATCCAAGGTTAAAAAGCACCGTTAGGTATATTATATTAAGCAAAAAGCACATTTTACTTGTATTTTTTTATCATCAAATATCATATTATATTGTGTAAATAATTTATGACGGACGATGGAAGACCGTTAGTTGGAGTAAGCAGTAGCATGATAGCATCATAAAGATAAAGAAGCATATGCAAAACGATCAGAAACCATGCAAGCAAGCATGGAAATGAATCATGGGAATCAATGGATGCAATTTTAAAAGAGGCTCACATGCATAAAGAACCACTATGTAAATTTATATAGGATCATTATCACATATGCATACAAATATTCCCATGCTAGTGTTTAATGTTTATATCAAAAAATAAGGGATTATATAAATTTATATTTATTGCACATGAATGGAAATAGATTGTCAAAATAACTATGAGACATAATTGCATATAATCAATAACTTTGGTTCATAGTCTAATATATCAAAACATTCCGAGAAGGGAAAATGATCCATTCATTACTTATCAATATATAATAATACATAATAAATATTCATATATGTAAAATCATGGTATAGGGCCTATAGGGTCGGCCCTCTAATCGAAGTGTGGAGCGTGGTTGAGGTCCATTGGGTTTAGAGGTCATGGGCCAGATGACGACCTTGACTGGGCTGGGCCCTCTAATATACATATATCAATTACATTGCTGATCGAATCCTTGTATATAATATGAAAGAGAGAATTATTTTCCAAAGATATGTGAGATATATGGATTGATAAGAAGGTTCTTTCACCTCGAAGTGCTCAAAATGTATCTTATTAAGCCTCCCAGCCTGCCAAGATTGATTGGCAGCCGCAGTAATTGAGGACCACCTCAGTCCCAACTCCATCTCACCCACCACCGGCCACCACAGAAACAACTATATATATATCAATAATTCAATATATAATATGCACCAATCCCAAAATAAACTCCCTACCTAGTTTCCTCAAGTATACGTATATACCTACATATATATGTGTGTGTTTTGTTGGATTTATAAAATTATATAATAATCTCCAACACCTTATTTTATATGATATTATAGGTAGCAATAGAGTAAAAGTTATCTCATCATATATGCATGCGTCCTGATTCAATAATATCCTCCTTCTAATTTAGACGGTGCAAATATATCCCCTGCCCTCCCTCCATATCCATGACGTACCACTCTGTTATCCCATTCTTGCTATCCATATCACCAAACCAACCTACGTACGTAGACTGCATATTTGCCACAACAAAGTTTAATTGTATTAAACATAGTCATAGAAAGATATATAGGAGAGTTTGAAGTTTGAAGGGTACCAAGAGAAAATTATTTCATGATCATGATCAGGATAAGATTTTCAACTTGTTATTATAGGATATAGGAGATAGATAGGCTTATCCAACTTCACCTCCTTGGGAGTCCAAATCCCTAATTATTCTTTCATCGATCGCCAATCTAACAAATTAACATCATATATATCCTCCTTTAATAAAAGGGTACCCAAAATCATGGTTAAATTAATTTGTTCTCTCTAGCTACTCTAGTGATCGAGTGCCCTTAATATCATAATTAATTGGTTGATTCCAATTAACAAGTCTAGAAATATTAATTGGATACAATACAATTAAGAAAAGTTCAATCTACTACTGAATATATGTTTCTTCTCCTATATATCTATATGCCTCCAAACTGTAGCGACACATATACATATTACAGCTAGCCCCTTACACTTCTCTAGCTACATCTGTCACTTCTGTGTCACATTTGTTGCCACTTGGAGAGAAAAGGCAAAACCTAGACTGGTGGGTTTGAAAGGAAAAAAGGGCGAACTAAGAACGACTTCATTAATATAATTGATTTTAATTCTCTTTTATACTAAGTCTGTTATGGGCCTGATCAACTGCTAATCTAGTGTACGTAATTAAATCAATTACAAGTTGACACGTATTTATAAACCAGAAACTAATTAAGCAAGTTGAAGATTAATACATTAAGAGTGGCCTAGGCCCATGAATCCAACTGAGGCAGTTGAATAATTAATTAAAATAATAAGAAAAGGGCAAAACAGAAAAACAGAATCCGTTACGCTCATTTATAAAATGGTGACATCGATCATTTCAGAAATGGAAGCTAGAAGACAATTTATAAGCATGGTGACACAGAATATATGGTTAGAGAGAATGCATGGCATCACCCTACGTGCCTGCAAATGCAGCTCCCATCGGACAAGTTTCGCTCTTTTTCTGCAAGATAACAATGAAAATTATTTATTACCAGTTAAATAAATATTGTGAGAAGCACAGTGGAAATTTCTTGGTTTTTGTTTTTTTCTTATCCACAAGGGCATAGTTTTAGCAATGTCAGAAGAACTGTTATCCCCAAATTGATGCTATAAATAGAGGGCACTTGGGAGGAGGTTTCCCATGATCAGCTTCTCGATCTCCTTAGCATATATAGTCCTTTAGCAAAGCTCTATTACCAACACACAGTTCTAGCTACCCATGGCTGCAGCTTTCTCATCAGTGCCTTCAATGGTAAGCCTAACTAGGAATTTGCTAACTTTAGCTATATATTTCTCTACTACATTATTGTAGCATTCAAGCCAGTATTTTCATGCAATTGGTTTTGCCTAGTTTTGGTTATTTCATATTTCTATATACGGGTTCAGTTCCATTTTTGGCACAAGTCTCTCAAATCAATCACACAAAAGAGAAAAAAAAAAAAAAAAAAAAGANAAAAAAAAAAAAAAAAAAAAAAAAAAAAAAGAGGGTAAGACTGTAAGAAGGTAAGACCGACTATTATTTGTGGGTCCCACCCGCTACTTATCCCCAAATCAAAATTTGGTTGTTTAAGAAAAAATGTTATACAGAATTTTCCAAATGTTCGTACTTAATGAGACTTTGTAATCAACAGATAATGGAAGAAGAAGGAAGGTTTGAAGCAGAGGTAGCAGAGGTGCAGGCATGGTGGAGCTCTGAGAGGTTCAAGTTAACAAGACGACCATACACAGCCAGAGACGTTGTGGCACTCCGAGGCAGCCTCAGACAGAGCTATGGCTCAAACGAAATGGCCAAAAAGCTCTGGAGAACCCTCAAAACTCATCAAGCCAATGGCACATCCTCAAGAACTTTTGGTGCACTGGACCCTGTCCAAGTGACCATGATGGCCAAGCACTTGGACACCATCTATGTCTCAGGATGGCAGTGCTCGTCCACTCATACCAGCACCAATGAACCGGGTCCGGACCTTGCTGACTACCCCTATGACACTGTCCCAAACAAAGTGGAGCACTTGTTTTTCGCACAGCAATACCATGACCGCAAGCAAAAAGAGGCAAGGATGAGCGTGAGCCGAGAAGAGAGGGCCAGAACCCCTTATGTTGATTACTTGAAGCCAATCATTGCTGATGGGGATACTGGGTTTGGTGGCACCACAGCCACTGTTAAGCTCTGCAAGCTTTTTGTGGAGCGCGGCGCTGCTGGTGTTCACATTGAGGACCAGTCCTCAGTGACCAAGAAATGTGGTCACATGGCTGGGAAGGTTCTTGTTGCGGTTAGTGAACATATCAATAGGCTTGTGGCTGCAAGGCTGCAATTTGATGTCATGGGGACTGAGACAGTGTTGGTAGCTAGAACTGATGCAGTAGGAGCTACTTTGATCCAGACCAATGTGGACACCAGAGACCATCAGTTCATATTGGGGGTGACGAACCCGAATCTTAAGGGGAAGGGTTTGGCTACATTGCTAGCTGAGGCAATGGCTGCTGGGAAAACAGGAGCTGAGCTGCAGGCAATTGAGGACAGCTGGATTTCGATGGCACAGTTGAAGACATTTTCTGATTGTGTGACAGATGCAATCAATGCCATGAATGTTGGGGAGCATGATAAGAGGAGGAGATTGAATGAGTGGATGAACCATTCTAGTCATGAAAAGTGTTTGTCAAATGAGCAAGCGCGTGAGGTTGCTGAGAGGTTGGGGCTCAAGAACCTGTTCTGGGACTGGGACTTGCCTAGAACCAGAGAAGGGTTCTATAGGTTCAAAGGGTCTGTGGCTGCAGCCGTTGTGCGTGGCTGGGCTTTTGCTCCCCATGCTGATCTTATTTGGATGGAGACAGCGAGCCCCGATTTGGTTGAGTGCACCCAATTTGCTGAGGGGGTGAAGTCAATGCAGCCCGAGGTGATGTTAGCTTACAATCTTTCACCATCTTTCAATTGGGATGCCTCTGGAATGAGTGATGAGCAAATGAGGGACTTCATTCCCAGGATAGCCAAGTTGGGGTACTGCTGGCAGTTCATAACATTGGCTGGTTTCCATGCTGATGCACTTGTGATTGACACTTTTGCGAGGGACTATGCGAGGAGGGGAATGCTGGCTTATGTCGAGAGGATCCAGAGGGAGGAGAGGAACAATGGGGTTGACACACTTGCTCATCAGAAATGGTCTGGTGCAAATTTCTATGACAGGTACCTCAAGACTGTGCAGGGAGGCATTTCATCAACTGCTGCTATGGGCAAAGGCAAGTCATGATTTTAATTTCTTGTTCTTTTAGTATAATGAAAGAGAATATTGGTGATTGACTTTATTTTGTTTTGCAGGAGTGACTGAAGAGCAATTCAAAGAGTCATGGACTAGGCCAGGAGCAAGTGATCTTAGTGAAGGCAATGTTGTGATTGCCAAGGCAAGAATGTAAGAGAGAGAGAGAGAGAGATAGAGCAGTCACTTGAATTGAGTATGGTCCAGGGTACTACTACATGGGACATTACCCAGCTCATTTATTGTGGGGACATTGTTGGTGGAATAATGTGTTGCAATAACATAATAGGTTGTTGGGACATTCTCTGGGTATATTTTCTTTTTTTTGCTGCCTAGTGTAGTACTTCTTTTGTAGTCTTTAAAGTGAGGACCAAACTTGTTTGTGTGTGTACTGTAATGGGGTATTTTTCCCGAAGTTTTAAATAGTGTCATTTCATTGTCTGTTCTACAGTTTTGTGTTTGTCCTGCATCTATCAAAATGGCAGAATCTAATTAATCAGTTGGTAGTACATATTTTTGAGTCGAACATAATCTACTGGTGAAGTACAGAAATATCTTGTGCTCACATTGGAAAATAATTCAACAATGGGATCATGGGATAAAATATTGGGGGCAAAAATGCCATCTTTGATTGTTTCTGAATGTTGTGTCATAAAAAAGTAATACAGAAAATCAATCCCTCTCCCCCTCCCTACAAAGAAAATAAAATGAATAAAAATTGGGGGAAAAAAAGCTGCACCTTGTAATTATTATGAGAAAAGATAGACTGACTGAGCATATGTGGAGGTGAACCTTGCAGTGCTTAATTTACTTCTTCCATGGCTTAAGAACAGAGAGTACGACGATCATTGCAATAAGCAAAAGCAAGACAATGGAGATTATCATGCATTTTCTTGACTTCTTTTGCAAGCTCTTTGCAGTTTGTAGAGCAACTGTCCCTGACTGTACATGGTCCACTGCATTTGTCACCTGTACATACCCCACAAAAATAATACAACTCAAACTCAATGTGTTTCTCAAAATTGCACCAAGCAAGGGGCTTTTAGTTTAACGGCTGATGCCAAAGAAAATATGCATATTCAAGTGATGATGAGTAAGTTAGACCTGTTTGATAAGAAGGCAATCAAACAATGCATGAAAAAAATGCATTTGGTCAGTCTCTCTCTGTCTGTGGTTTTGTTTGGGTTTAGTCAAGAACGAAATTTATAGGTGATCCCTGCAAGCCATTTCTTAGGTCTCAACCCAAAACATTGAACCCAAACCAGCCCAACATGCAACTAACCTCAAAAATCCACCTAATATTGTAAGTTTGTAACCAAATAAAGAAAACCCACCTAATTCAAATAAACAAAAATGAAAAATGTATATAATCAACCTAAGTTGTAAGGAAACTACTATAGAACTCAACTTTTTTTTTCTCCTAATTCTCTTGTATGGACAAGTCCTATATGAATCGCACAATATCATGAACCCCACCTAGTGTGATCGAGTTGGAAAATAAAATGGTGAAAACATAATTGGATTCTAAGACACTTTCCAAGAAATAACAAATATAGGTGACAAGGAGTTGGGTTTGGTTAGGTACACGCTATAATGGCATACGTGTAATCTTCATAAAATTTCATGATTCTTGAATGATACGTGAGCAGGTTTATCTATATGCACTATATGCTCATGTGTGGACACGTATACATATATATATAAAATGTTAGTCTTTCTTTATTCTTTTTTTGGCCAGGGTTTGTCTTTCTTTATTCAATTTACACGAACACACAAAGAAATCAAATTACGAAGAAATCAATACCATCCATCTTAACGAACTCTACTCATCATTGTGGGATTGTGGGTTTGAATTGGGTTAGTTATCTTAGGATGAGAGAAGGAAGAAAAACGGAGTACAGTAATTGTTGGGTTAAGGGCATAACACAAAAGCTAGAATACAAGTTTTGAATGCCTCAATTATATAGAATCTCCTTCTCAATGTACGACTCACACAACTGTTGTATGCTCAGCTCTTACTATTATACGTAAGGTGTATATGTTATAACATGTAAAAGCCGTACATATGAGAGACATTCTGTATAACCGGTGCATCAAAGAATTCATTCATGGAAAAATGTCACCTGCACCACGTTTAGGTTGCATGGATTCATTTGCAATTTGCGAAGCAGTGGAGCCTAGGCTTGGAGTCCATTTCAATTATCTTCATTACCCACCCAAAGAAAATGTAGGTCATTAATCACACAAATATTAATAAAAACAATAATTTTTGTTAAAATAAATTCATGAATTAAAAACTGAAATTAATTAGATGAAATAGAAGTCTTATTCTAATCAATTCCTCTTTATTTTTAAATTATGCGATAAAAATATTGTACGTCACTGAATGTTAGTAATAAAATACGCATATTTGTTTTCATATACTTGAGAAAACAATATACAAGAAAAATATTATATAATATGAGTAATACGTTTATGCGTTTATTAAATATGATAAATAAGCAGAAAGAGTCAAATTGTCAACACTGCAAAGAAAAAGTAGTGCTTTAACCCAAAGCCAACCACAACTTTACAATCGTTTTCAATCCGAAATGAACACCACCATCAATAAACCAAACAAACACACAGACAAAGTAAAACATTTAAAAGCCAGAACGGAAGGAGAAAGCAACAAAAAAATGACAACCAAAAGAAGTAAGACACTCGCTCTCCTCAGTCCTCACAGAGGTGAAAGTGTGAAACTACTAATTAATAACTTCCCAACCAACCCATATCTATATTACACGGTGAAGAGACAGGGGGAGACTGAAGCTCCCTAGCCACTTTTCCATGGTTTAAGGACACTGACAACTATAATAGCTACTATTATTAAGAGAATGATAATGGCAATGCACATCCATTTTCTGGAGTTCTTCTGGAGTTTCTTTGCATTTTGAAGTGCAGTGTTCCCACTTTGAACATGATCGACTGCATTTGAAACCTGGACAACATTTCCATCAACACATAACAGATACACACAATTACACATGCAGTGCACATAATGCATATGCGAATGCCTGTTCAAGGATGCAAGAGTAGAATCAAACCTGAGATTCGATGTTATCTAAAACCTCTCCTTGAGCCTCGACCAAGACTGCCATGTCAAGGTAGATCTGCAAATTTTAACACAAAATCATATCAGACATGTTAGTTTCAGGTAGTCCAGACCTCTGTCTTGATGCACATACCTGGTGCAAGTCAAGAAGCTTTTTCTCAATTTCTTTCACAGCGTCATGCCTCTCCTGAATTTCTTCCAAAGTATTTAGAACCTGGAATCAGAGTAACTAATTTAAGTCTCATTATTGTGGGGTTAATTTCCAAAGTGGAAAACAAGGGGAAATCCTGAAAAGTTATATTCAGATAAAAAAATAAAAAAAGAATAGTACCTGTCCTCGTCCCATTTCTTGAACTGCCATCTGGAATATTTGCTCACTATTTCCAGTTTCTATCAGGTTGTCAATTGTCTAACACGTTCAATAAATATGGCTGATTAAAAACACAAACAAAAAAAAATTGAAGTTCAAATTCAAACATCAGGAATCCAGCTCACCTCTTCATCTGGTCTGGTTCCCGTAACTGCTTAGTCATGATCGGACAAACAGAAAGAACAATGTGTAACGATATGATCACTCATTAAGAAATAGTAAAATGCAATGATAGAACTATAATGCCATATCTTAAAATGTAATTTGTAAAATTCTACTTTTTTTAGTTTTGGTAACTTAAAGGCATTCAAACCTGTAATGACTCTTCTTTCCACAACCTCACGATATTCATCTTGGATTCTTTGTCTGAGTGTCTGGAATATAATACATTGATGAGAAGAAAAGAGTAGAGAAAACTGGGTCTAAGGGTAACAAGCAGAATGTGTAAGTTTACCTGAAACTCAATCATTATCTCCCTAAACTTTTTTGTCAAGGAACTGCCATAGAGAAAAATAATTTACCAATCAACTTGCTAGATTATTAATCCAATATAAGGAGTTAATTATTGTAAAATATAAAATATAAGAACTATCTACAAACTTTGTCATGTTCATCCTTGATCTGTCAACTCCTGTTCCCTTCTCACATCCAGGCTTCTGTCGGTTGGCTAAGTTCTGTGGGAGGAGGATAAGGGGAGTCAGTAGATACCCCGAAAACAGCCAACTAATATTAGACAAAGTGGGTAAATCAAGGAAGAATTATCAGAGTATTACATCTTTACTTATTGCTTCTAGTTTTGCTTTGACACCACGTGCAATCTTTCCCACTTCATCAATATCTTTTTCCATCCGCTTTTTGATTGCTGAAGAAAGGGAAAACAGTGGTCTTAGAGTATTACAAATGTGGAACTACAGTAAAAAGGACCTGAAACATCATGCTCAAGCAAAAAGAACAGAGATATCAAAAATCATAAAACATAATGCACCACGAAACACTTAGCAGCTCTGTCAAACGCTGATTCACATTTAACTTTTAGTAGAACAATAATGTTAGTGAGATTCCATTTTTAGTACAAGCTTTTCAAACTATGAACGAGTTGGAAAATAGCTTATACCTTTCATGGCAGATGCTTTTGTAACAGACTTCGACTCCTCATTTGCATCCTATAAAAAAGGTCCACAGTAAGAGTCCAATTTACTGTCCTTGAACATACAAACACAAATTATCATATAAATCGTAGCTCAGCATCATTTACTTAGTCTTAACCATAAAGCCAACTATGTTACTATGTATCTGTAAAATACGTGTGATGGACATGAGGATGCTCTTTTACGAATAAGGGAATAGATTTCTTTAGAAAGTAAAATTATCATTGAAGAGCACCACATGTGTACGAAAGTTCAGAGGTTCTAACATAAAGACCAAATTCAAGAACAAGATAATGTCAAACTGTCAATACAGAACCAAAGCCAATGAAATTTATATAAATCCGACAGCAAATTCCAGAAAAAAAAAAGGCTTATAAGTATGTCAATACAGACTAAAACATAGCTATGGATGAGACATATGTGTACCTTAAGTTTTTTAAGAAGCCCGGAGAGCTTATCCACCTGTTTCTCTACATCTTGTATCTAAATAACAAAAAAGAAAACAAGAGCAAGAAAAAATAACTTGAGGAGATGTTGAATGAAAATAAAAGTAAACAAAAACAAATTTTAACCACATAAATATATAGTTAGAATTATGGATGTGAAAGAAAACATAATACATGTTTTTCATTAGGATTTCTTTCTTCTTGTATCAGTATCACTTAATTTTCATCGTATCTTCAAAAATAATTTGCACAAATCCTAAAAGGATGAAATGGGTTGGATTCCAGTATACATAGCAAACAAATACAAAAATTGTGCATAAGAAAGACCTGCTTATTGAAAGTTTCCATTCCCCCATCGGAATTGCTACGTGGAACTTGCCTTCCCATTTCAATATCATTTTCTCTGGAAGGCTGACCATTGGCCTCACTGACAAATGAATCCTAAAGCAGAGCACAATTACACAATATAAGCACTGATTACAACATGCAAAAAGAGCAAGATTATATTTCTTGTAATGATATGTCAAAGGAAAGAGGCAAAGCACTTCAAAATTAGCAATCTGTTGAAAGCAAGTTCAATTCAACATATTGAAAATTTTCAAGTCAACAAGATCTATGTCAATGACACTTGATAGAAATAAGATCTGTTTTCAATGGTCTTGTCATTGTTTAATAAAACAAAACCAATGGATATAAAGTCTTTGTGAAAGAATCAGCAAAGACTCTGTTCGGTTTCGCGAGAAAAATTCAGAACAAAATAGCCATACATCAAAGACTTTTCATTTTACAGTGCCATCGGAATAAATGGACCAATAAATTGAGAATTTTGAAACAAACTATGCTGAGAACTCTGTTTTTTCCACACTACTTTCCCTTTCAGTCAGTCATCTCAGTAACTAAAGGGTAAATAAAATCTCAGTGAAACTCAACTCTGAGTGATCTCCCATTCATCTATTAGAAAATCCGTCAAAAATCACAAGTGGGTATTCTCTAAAAATCTCAAATTTACATTGAAAACACAGAAAACGAAATCCTCAAGACAGTCAAGGAAGTCATCGCCAATAAAAAAAGTACCAATCGAAACCAAACAGCACCAACCCGGTTCATAAGCAAAGCAAATAAACTAAATTCAGAACATTCAAATCATACTCATGAAACTGAATTATCATTCCACGACAGTCCAAACTAACTATCACAGCAAACAGTGCCAATTTCTGAATTCAATTAAAACCCAATTACCGTAAGCAGGTCGTTCATTTCTGAACAAAATCAAAGTGCAGAGAGAGTGAGAGAGTAGAATTCGAAGATGTTGGAGACAGAGAGCTACAGGACTGTGATCCAGTTGTTGTTGGTATGTGAGTATGTGACAGGCTTTGTTGTTTGGCCGGCGGTGTATGGAGTAATGGAAGAGCCAAAACGAGAGAGAGAGAGAGAGAGAGAGAGAGAGAGAGAGGCAATAATAGCCCACACGATCAAGCAAAAGAGGCGTTACATACGAATTTTAACAATAAATTTAGAAATATTTGACGTCGTTTATGTCATGTCTACAACGAGGTTTGGCTTTGCTGTCTGACAGTCTGAGAGGTGAAGAGTCACCACCCAATGTTTATGAGCTGTTTCATTTTTGGTCTCTTCGGACAAAACTGATAACTGATAAGCCTTTTCCCACATAAGAACTTCCGCAAGATTAAGAAGGAAAAATTTTTTGTTTTTTGAAGCTTTTTCTAGTCAACCTATAGTATTTCAATCAGCTTAGTGGTGAAGTCTATTGCTCGCAAATCTAATTTATTTGTGACACTAACGTTTTCAGTTATACGTGCTAATACCTTACGGCTTAATTGCAGTAATGGTTCACAAATTTTTATGTGCTCCATTTGGTCCATACAATATTAATTGTGTTTCATTTTAGTCCAAACATCAACTTCGTTTGGTTTTTCATCTATTAAACGCAGTTGATAGTTTGAACTAAACTAAAACACAACTAACATTTCGTCGACCAATTTAGTACAAATTGATAATTTATGCACCATTATTGTAATTAACTCATATTTTATTGTTTGAAAAAAAAATAAATTTGAATTTGAATCATAGAACATTGACTCTTTATTTAGTACTCTTAGCAATATTCTATCTCTGACGAATAAAAACTTTATACCTAAACAATTGCAGTTCTGGTTACTTTATTAAAGTCCCTTCATTCTACAATATAGCTAGTGCCCTTTTATAAATAATATTTTATTTGAAGGGTTTTTTCCTTGTAAGAAAAAACTTTTTATATATAAATACCTATGATTTAAGCAATGTCTTGAACCGAATATCTATTGAATTTCTTGAAAAGCTTTTAGCAATTAAAAAATTTCAGTACAATCTGTATATACATTGGCATTATATATGTTTATTTATTTATTGGAATAATTAGACATAGGTCCAATTTTGAAGGGTCATTCAGACTAAAATCATATAGAAATTTAAATTAATACTTAAATTCAATTTTTAGACTGAGGTCCAAAAAATAGACTTTTTAAAATTTTGACTCATATTATCTCTTAAAATTAAGATAATCAATATTAATTAATTTTAAAAATGAAAGATAATATCTGTTTAGACATATTTAATTAAAACATTCAAGATTATTTAGTTTTAAATTTTTTAATTTGAAATAACAAATGATAATATCCGTTTATATTATATAATAAAAATATATTTTAACTCATAAAAATAATCAAACAAGTAAAAGAAAAAATAAAAAAAAATATATATATATAGGTATATTTCAATTGTACCAATATTTGGGTTGGTATATATATATATGAGCTGATTCATTTCCTGAGTTTTGAGGGTAAATCCTATTTTTTCACCTCATCCCTTTTTAGGGTATAGAATGTATTCGATAGAGGTGTTATGTTAGGGTCTGGGATTTTGGACGGAGCCCAAAATCTTATAGCTAAACCATAACATAAAATCCGATAAAACCAGAGCCAATCGATTGATTAATACAATTGAAATGTATTTACAAATCAGAGTCAATTGTTCGTTTGGTACAGTTAAATCCCATAATTAATTATAGAATAATATAATAATATTAATTAGGATATATAGTATAATATTATAATATTAAAGTAATATATAATTAGAATAATATTATAATAATATTAGGATAATATTAAGATTTACATGTCATTAATTTTATGATAATATTACACAGTTTTTAAATTAAAAACGTATGGATAATATTTTTGGACCTTAGTCAAAAATAAAAAAGTATTAAGGTATTAGCTAAAAGAGGAGAAAAAATTAAACCGGCCTATAAATCACTCTTATTTATTTTGGTAAAATGAGTCCGGACTTAACGAATCCAGTTAAGTCAGAAAAGGGAAGTTAAGAATGGACTAGCCCAACTCCAAGCCCATGTGAAAGGATTATAGTTGACATAAGCCTGGCCCAAATACTTAATTTATGATCACATTAGCTTGTAGAGGCCCAATTGGAAAAGTGTTGAGCTTAGTATATAATACATAATTCATAATTGTTCAAATATATTATATTATTAATCATCAAAAATCAAAATGGATGTCAAACATTGAACTCTTTACTGTCCTCTACGAAGACTTATATTTACAGGCCTAATAATCTTTGTAGTGCCTTTAAATTTGGATTGCAATACCTCATTTTGTCACAATCTCAGCGAACCAATTCAATTAAACAAGTAACTATGTATCATATCCAAGAAAGAAAATAAATCCAACAATTATATAACAACATTAACATAAACCTTTCTGCATTTTTCTCTCCTTTATATGATCTTAATCAATATGATTACCACCATTGCAATTGAGATCTCCATTTCTGGTAAACTAGGCCTCTTATCAAGCTTATTAAGCCTGCAAAATTTTCCCAGAAACCAAACATGACCACCGGCAAATCCTCAAGCAGAGGCCTCAAAATCTGCTGTGGTGCAACTGCAATTTTCCTAGTCATAGTTATCATTGTCCTCACAACACTGTCACTCACAATCTTCAAGCCCAAACAGCCTGAAATCAATGCCAAGCCTGTTGGCCTCGAAAACATTCAGTTCTTACTCTTCCCAAATGTGACGCTGAATGCCACCTTGGGCATGGTCATCACAATAGAGAATAGGAACTATGGGAGCTTCAAATACAAGAACGCCACAGCTTATGTTCATTACCGAGACACCATTGTAGCCCAAGTTCCAATTGAGCAAAAGCTTGTGCCTGCCAGAGGCAAGCTCAACATTACTGCCTCTGTGGATCTTATGGCCGATAAGTTAATATCAAACCCCCATTTCATGGAGGATATCAGTAGTGGGTGCTTGAACTTGACCTCAACTACTAGTTTGCATGGCAAAGTGAGTTTGTTCAAGATCTTGAAGTTTCATGCCACTACTTTTAGCACATGTGACATCTGGTTTTACATCCAGAGTAAGGATATTGATTCTGAATGCAAGTCCAACATCAAGTTATAAACTTATGATTGCGATGGTAGTATTGGTCTTATGGAAAACGTTTTCTTGTTAGATAGTGTACTCTAACAAATAATATTGTCAGATATGGAGTATTGATCGAATTCTGTAAAGCTAGATTAAGAGTATGATAATATATCAGATGTATGATAAAGAGAATGTTACATTGGTGCAAACAAGCTCAATTGCTTATTGTTGATACCTGTTTGTGTCATGTTGGGCCTCACCAATATTGGGTATTAGATTGTATAGGGTCTTACTTGTATTGTTTGTGTAATACTTGGATCTGTGTTGTATTATAGCTCACGTAGGATAATTATATAAGTAAGGGCCTTGTCATCTATTATAAATAAGGCCCTCCACCTCTTTAGAAAATGAAGAGACTCTAAACACCTCCTTTAGGGCTCCTCTATAATTCTCATATCTCTTTGTACTCTTTGTACTCTTTGATTTTTAGTGTAAAACCCTAATCACAACTGAGTGAATGTAGCCTGGATCTAATTGGGATCGGGTGAACCACTATACATTATTGTGTTTGTTTGTGTGATTATCGTTTGATGCGTGTTTCGATTATTGTCATCGATGACTTAACGAAATTTGTGCATCAACACTTACATATCATTGTAAAGTCCTTTCTAGTTGTCTAGCTTCATAGTTGCTCATCTTAGTACTTTAATATTCCAGAACATTACACCCTATATATGAATTAAAGCTATGATCATCAGCTTTCTTCTTGGTAAAATAAACAGATCTAGCACATCCCATTATTCCTTCCATGCCTTAAACTTTTGCCATTAATTTATTTTAAGAAAATACTCAGAAAAATGGTACCGAGGTATTGGATTGGTTGGAATTCCATGTGCTATAGTTTCCAGATCATAGATTTGGATTGCATTTTTTAGCAAAAAAACCTAAAAAGGAACCCTTCATTTAAGGGATAAAGAAGCAAAAAAACTTATTAAATGTGGTTAACATATAAAGTTGGTTGGACACTTAAGACGTGGACAATGAAAGACAAAAACGTCAAGAATTGAAGATGAACCAATAGGCTACATACTTAATTACTCATCTTGTTTTTTAATCAAGAGAAATAATGAATATTAACTTATATGATTAAGTTTGTTGACCAACCCCATACATACGTCAAATACTTAAATGTTTGTGAGGTGAAGAATCACACCTGTGATGTTAGTCACTATACATTGTTCTTCATCCACGTCATAAACACAATTAGTTTTCAGAACTCAATATTGGGTGGAAAATAAAATGAATGTAGACTCCATTTTACTCTTATTCCTTGCAGCCGGCCCAACCTTCTCTCTCTCTCTCTCTCTCTCTCTCTCTCTCTCTCTCCAAAAACACATATATGTGTTTTTTAAATGGTTGCAAAGATACGAAATTAGAACATCAGATTATATGCTCAACTTAATTTTTTAGTTTAAAGTAGATTATAGAGTTTTTTTATATTTGCGAGAAAAACAAGTACATTCACCGAACAATTCTAAGTTGTAATTTATGCTCCTTTTTACAAAGAATAAAATGTCTAAAAGTAATATTCTCTTATCAGATTATGAATAAAAATTTATATTCATTTAAGAGTTAATTTAATTAATAATTTAATTTCATAATTTGATATACTTAGGTAATTCTAAACATTTATGAAATGCTCAAAAATCACTTTTAGTTTAGTTTGGTAACAAAAATAATTGAATTTAAGCTCTAATTTCTAGTCACGGGCCCTAAATGATCTATCATTATTTTCTTATTCACGGGGTATTGCCGTACTAGAAGTCTAGAATTGAGAATCATGTTTTTTTTTTTTTTTAAGAGGTGGATAATCATGTTTTTATGTGAAAAGTCAATACAAAACCAAAATACAAGTAACAAATTGGTGAATCTGTGGCACATGTTGTCCTTCAATTCAATCAACGATCATTTACTCCATCAGCTGGTGGGTCCATTCATGATTTTTCCAAATAGAATATAGGATTTTTTTTCTGTTATGTTTAGAGTAATATTTAATATTTCTAAGCAGATTGGACGTGCCCGAAAATCACGCAATACATAAAAGTAGGAACCATCTTAGGCACAACTGCATATATTGGTCCAATTCATGTTCATGTTGGTCTCACTTTTGCGAAATCTTCTTCTTCCATATATACTATAAATTTATGTGACACAAATATAACTGTCTTTCGGATTTACTTAGATTTTGTCATTTAGAGGTGGATTTCATATTCATATGGTTATAAAACAAGTTAATTTAATCATATCATGTATAACAATCGTATACAATAATTCTCATGATACTTTAATATAACAATAATACTATTCTTATCATATTTTTATACCATATTTATTGTACCATCTTACGTGTCATTATTGTACTGACAGGATATTTCTTTATTTTTAGGGTTTTTATTTTTATTTTTTCAGTATCCAATGTATAAATGCCATGTAGATTGCCATATAAGATGGTATAAAATTATGGTATAAAAATGTGGTAAGTGTAGCACTGTTGTTAATATAAAGATAGAACATGGTAATTTAATTTGGCCAATAACCTTTTAATTTTGTGGATGACACTTTAATCTTTTTTCTACTGGAGAAAGTCTTGAGTTTGAATTTCATATATGACAATTAATTAATTAAAAAGCTTAATTTAATTGACCATTAATTATATTGATTTTTTTTAATTATGGCATTCTGAAGTCATTTTGCAATAATTTTGTTATTCTTTTAACATTATAATTGTCACGTTAATCTTAAGCATTAGTTTAAAATAAATTTTTTTTTAAAAAAGAAAAATCCTTCAAAAGAACAGAATATATATCATATTCTTTTATTTTTCTGAACCAGAATATCTATCACAGATTTATATTGAGTTTAGCAGAAACGAGAGAGTCCGTAACCGAGAGACCAAAGAATATATATGTTCATGAAGCTACGAATTAATTAATTATAACATATTATAGAAATGTCAAACAAATGTAGCAAAATATATTCAAAAACTAATAGGAAAAGCCTGCAATTGAGATTTGCCTTTTTCTCACGGAGTCTTGGCTAAGAGCCTACACCCCACAGCTTCAAAAAGATCGATATAAACGTTGAGCATGACATGACCCCATAAATTGATTAATTGCCACGAAAACGAAATCCATGTGAAAACATAGGAATGTAAGTAAATTGTAGTCGGTTTAATTGGTCGAGCACAAAAGCTTCCCCTTTATACACTGAATTAAGGAGGTGTTTTAGACATGTTTTGCTTAATGCTTATTCTAATGATGTTACTGCTTTAATTAAGCTGAGTTAGACTTTTGATCCACCACCCTACTATCAAATCACATTATTAGTGGTCGTTAACTATACGTATGTGATTGACCACCTAACTTTGATTTGCATACTAATCGATCAATTTGAATTGCCAAATAGGTCCGCCAAGATTGTTGATATATACCACCACACCAACAAAAAAATATTGTCTTTTCGATTGGATGCTGATGCTTATCCCACTCCTGTTTATGATAATTTGATAGGGTTGCATATTAAACATAAAAATGGTTGTTTTCATCAACCCATTATTTGTCTAATCCAACTCTCCACCAATAGCAAACCTGTGGCTTACAATCTTTGTCAGGAACCATTCTTCCATTCATCGCTTCATAGTTTCATCTAATTTTAGTTTATCGAATACTTTCATTTAATTATCTTATCAATATAAATTTTAAATTCCAAATCTCAAAATCATGTTGTTTTAATAATAATCAAATAAGTATTAGTCTAATGATACTTATTTTCATAATTTCAATATAATATTTAGCAAAAGGGGTGGGCCATATATTCATATTGCTAATTGCTAATTGCTAAATGCTGGAAAGGAGTATAAACTGCACATTATCGACAACACTAGCTCTTCTCTGGTGTATATTTTTTCAAGAAATTCTTCAAAACTATTCATGACGAATCAAAGAATATCTACTGGGTCCTTGTCTTTATTCTTCATGGCCTCTTCTTCTTCTTTTTTTTTTTTTTTTTTTTTTTTTTCAAGATTCATATAAATTCAAATAATGTTCTTTGGTGTTGCATTGGGGTAAAATTTTACTATAACTTATAGTGGTGCTCAAAAGAGATTTTCTTTATTCTTATTTGACTATATATAATGACTATATATGTTAATGTATATAAATAGTCACAGACTCACGTTCATTGTTTTAGGTGAAAATGGCTTTAGTAATTTTTTGGTGTGATGAATCTATGAAAAATCCATATTTGATTATATTCTAAGTTTAAAAGAGAAAAAAAAATAAAATTAATAGGCTGTTTTTTTCTTGTAAAAAATCCAACCCTTCTAAAAAACTTTATACTTATGCACGGTTTGTATTAATATATATACAGTAAGGCTTTATTGTGGGATTCCCACAAACTTTTAGTTTGTGAAATTCCATTTTGGGGGGCCCACACGAGTTGTTTTGTGTCGATTCGAACCGTTCTTTTTTTACATCTTTATTAATAGATCATCTTTACAAAAAATAAGCCAAATTGGAAATAATTTGCCTATCTAACTTTGATCAAACAAATGGACGAACCAAATATTTTTCATGAAACTATCCATCTGTTTGGTCAAAGTTAAATAGGCAAATGGTTTTTGATTTGGCTAATTTTTTGCAATGATGATCTATCAATGGAGAAGTAAAAAATGAACGGTTCGGATCGATACAAAACAACTCCTGTGGGCCCCACAAGGAGGATCCCACAAACTTCTAATTTGTGAAAATCCCACAATGGAGCCTTGCTCTATATATATAAATATTAACATACATAAAAGAGTGTATTTGTCTGCTCAAAAATATAACAAATACATGGCTTCCATATGATTCATTGTACCTAGTCTAGTCAATAGTACTTCAAATTCAAAATATTACATATATTATACATGTTATGGTCATCGCATTTCAATTTATGTAACTTTTTTCTCCATAGGACTATTGATCGATGTAACCTTATTCTGGAAGTTTAGGGAGTTAAATATCAAATTTAATTAATAGACACTGTAAAAGGGAAGCTTAGGAAGTTTAATATCAAGTTGACAAATGCATCAAGAACCTTATTATCCTACGCTAATTATAAAGCGATGAACAAGTTGAGGCATGCACTTTCATTCCTAGACCATAGCGACAAATATACCTATACCCTACAGCCTAAAAGTACTGTCGCTCACTTTTGGCATTATTGTCGATAAAAAAACCATCAATAATGACTTGTTCGGTTGTGAAGAAAACATAACATTTTTTTCTCAAATAATTCAGTCGTTGTTGTAAAGATTAATTAACATCAATATATTAAATGAACTTCCCTTCACCCTTTTCACAAAAATACCAACGAAACACATAGGTATAGCATGTTAGGATCCATATCTAGATCCTTCTATGATGTTTTCGGGGTTGATTATATTTAAAATAATTTTTTCAAATTAGAAAATCAACTTAACTTAAATATAAAACACTTAAATTTTAGATTCAAATTCATATTATTTGGATGTACAATAATATTATTGGGATCATCTCAACTAATAACTTTTTGGATTATCTTAATTGATCACATTGTAAATCATCTCCATAAATAGAGGTAAGACTGACTTATGTGAAATCCACACATGTAGAATTCACTATTATTAAATAAATAATTTAAAAGATAATCAATTAAAATGATTCATTGAATGTACACATGCACAATTTCATCACCGAAAAGATTAGTAACGATCCCATTCCGACATCTTAACTTTAATTATGACTTTAATTATGCATAGAAGAATCGGATTGGAGACCCAAGAAAAAAGGTTGTAGAGGAATATATGTTTATAGAGAAATTAAGTAAGAGTCAACCAGAAGGAGAATAAATGGTGCGAATATATAGCTAGCTAGGTAGCTTAGAGCTGAATGTGTCGTCTGTTTTTGTAATAAATGTAAGCAAGCTAAGTAGCTCTTGTTGTGCAGTCTCACCTGCCTTTAATGCTCGTGCACATGGAGGGGTCTTCTATTGCTGCCGTTTCTGTGTTTTTTTAAATGAATTGGCCTGCAAGAGGTTGGAGATGAATTCATATTTAAACCTATCAATCTACTTTTCCTTATATATATATAATTTGTGTTTCTATTTTATAATATATATTGTTTTCTTTGAGCGTACAAGGAACTTACATCCCTTAGGAATTTAGGATTCTGTTGCGATTTTCATGCCCTTAATTGCTTTTTAAATGTCTGAATAATTAATATCCAAATATTATATATAATAGTCTCAAGAATATTTCAAAATTGTTTAAATTTCTCACAATCTTCTCTTACATCCCTTAGCATTCTTTATTTTAGATGAGTAATGTTCTTGTAATCTATTTAATTAATATGTTCATTGATTAGATTGATAATTAAATATATGGCATATAGTCCTAATTTACAATATGACAACATAAATATTTATTGTGGATCAATGAATAGAAATGTCGTTAGCACAAATTAAAGGGCGGCCTTGACTGAAGAATTAACACAATCTCTCATCTGCTACTTTGATTACTTTAAAGCTGCTTAATTATAGGGTAATCTTTGAAGGGCAACTTCAAATAAGAATACTAATTATATATAATGTTTATTTATAGCCATTAATTTGCTTGTCAGCCTACTCATAATATATCATAATACTTAATACTTAATAGTAATTGCTTGTCATCACATGATAGATATATCACCTTCTTCCAAATTAAATTAACTGTTAATAGTAATTGATAACTTTGATTAATTTAGATTACTATTTTTGTGATTGTCCATAATAGACTCCTAATTTACTGTTGCCAGTTAATGAAAAGACGACGTCATATATAGACCCATTGTTCTTGTGAATAGATACACAATGGAAAATATGATCTGCAAATTTTTGGTTTAGTGCAGAAGAAACCAAAGTATAGATTGACGATCACATATTTTACAAACAATATGCAACATATATATATATGTATATCTACATGAATTTCCTTTATACAGAAAGAGAGTGAGATTATAGCTAGAGATAGAGAGATAGATCGAGATTCTTTATTGAGAAAGATGAAATTAAACAAGATAGTTGACTAACATAGACAAAGGAACCAAGCACAACCCTCTTTTCTTTAAGTCTCTACTCTCATCATTTTTCACACAACAATCTGTTTTTTGATTATCTGCCTGCTGCTGCAATTCTGCAAAGTTACCCTCTTTACCCTACAAAATCACCATCAGCACCAAACAAATTAATTTGTCAATTATATATCAACCAATCCATACAAAACCAAAATCAGTCATCTTATTCATGTCATGTACAAGAAAAGAAAGAAAGAACACCAAAGAATTATCATGAACATGGCCGGTCATCTATATATCTTTCTGGGTTATATGATCAACTGGTCTCAAATCACCAATCTATTCACAAACATCATAAAATTAAGATCGACCAACAAAAAGAAAGTCAATTCCCAAAAATTAATCATATATGTAATCGAAAAGGAACAATTAATAATCATATTGATTTATGCAAGGCGGCTCATCAGTCGGACCTTCGGACTGTTCACCGGAGAACTAGCAGTATCCTCCAAATCATCTCCACAAATTCTTTCGGTTCTTTTTTTCTTGAAACTCAATTTTTTGGGCACATTGGGTGCTGACCCCCCAACGTGGTTGTGATTGTTGTTGTTGTTATGGGAAGCTTTATGCCATGCAGCAGCAGAAGCAGCATCAGATACCAGAGAAGAGGTGCAGCCAAAACTAGAGCAGAAGCTTTGTTCTTGATGATACTGATCATCAATATCTCTGCCGTTGCTGTTGCTGTTGTTGTTTTTTGAAAAGTCTTCAAAGTAAGCAGTCCAACCACTCTCCTCTTCAGCAGTGCATGAGTATGTGGTTTCTTTACAAGGAACATCTTTGGTATTATTCATCATGGATGAACTGCAAGACTTGTCCATCATCAATCTAGCTGATATTATTGTACAAGATAGAAGGAAATTCAAAACAAATAAAAGGGTGAGAGAGAGAGAGGGGAGCGAGGGGGTCTAATTCTAAAAGAGTGATTTATAAACTGAGAGAGATGACTAAAGAATGGAGAAAAGGGGAAGCCATGATGTAGAATCTCAAATGTGGGTCAGAGTTGAGGAAGTTAAATCCAGCAGTTGCAGTTGCAACATCATAAAACCAATTATAGGGCGAGAGAGAACGTGCAGAGAAAAATACAAATAATATAAGGGGGGAGGAGTTGACCTTTGTGGTTGTGATCAAATGGGATTTTCACATTCACACCAATATGGTAACAATTTTCTTTGTTACTGACTTATCACATGCCTTTCAACTAATCTGAATTAATGAGTCAATAGGAAGCCAAAACAAAACTTGGACTGCAAGGATCTCATAGATCTGCTACAATTTAGGGCCCAAGAAATTAAGCTTTTTCAAGTAGGCTTAGATTTTGGGGAAAAAAAACATGCAGCCCAAGTAGGATTTTGGATCTTGAAACCTGATAAATTAGATTGAAACTGCAGCTTGCCATTATATATATGACCCACTAGCCAAATCCTATGCTGGCCAAAGTTTGACTCCCACTAATCAGCAGCCTAGCCATGACAAGCAACATTTAGTTGGTCATTGGACTCATTAATTTATACAAATTCAGGTCCAACCTGAATATATATGAGCCAAAGAGTCAACAAATTTATTTCATGGACAAAATTTTCATGGTCATGCTGCTTTGAAAATTGAAATAAAAGACTTGAAATTTTCTATAACATGACAGAACTTGAATATGAGATATATATATGACTGTCAAAGTTCTGGTAATGTAATGGTTAATCAAACAATAACCACTAGTCATACAGAAAAATGGTTTAAATGATATGCTATTAGTAGTCAATATATATATATATATATATATGCAAACAAAACTTGATTAGGACAGGAAAAATATTCATTTAACACGTAAGAGGACCACTGTCAAGAATAAATACAAATCACAATTTCTCATGGATAACATGTACTCTCTTAATTATATATGAACCTGAGGTTATTAGTGGCAAAACAATCGATGTGATTAGTTTGGGTCTCATTGGGGATTTAATATAGGCTTCATGTACTAATCGTCTGTGCAACAATGACTAAATTTACATTTGAACATGGTGGACCCATTTATGTGTGAACCAAAAAGGTACCTTAATGTGTATGGCAATGCAGGCAATTCAATACCGTTCACCAGTTGCATGTCTCAGCATCATTCATATGAGACAGATAATAAAGGCATGTTTTTTGGATGATTGATTCTACAGGTCTTTAGACAACTACCTAACTGTAATTTACCTAATAAATGTTCCTTTTACAAATATGCATTCACTTGAATGTCACCATTATGCCATAAAGGTTAATTATTTCTTACGATTTTGAACCCTAATTGTTGTATCTCTATTCACTATGTTGAAAAATATCCCAAATTCGAAGTCCTCACTCCCCAAATAGGGAAAAAAAAAAAAAAAAAAAAAGAGAACGAAAAGAAGAACCGAATGGGCGGGCTTTTTGTTGTCACAAAATGTGATTTAACAATGCTTGGCAGGGACATCTCCAGGCTTTTAAGTTTAATCCACCTTCTTCAACTTATCACAAACTAATTTAACATTTTGAACTTTTTTGGTTTAGCATCGTGAGCATTTTCAAGGCAGGTTGGAAAGTTGAGCAGACTTGCAAGAATAGTTTCATTTTAAAAAAATTGATTACTATATAGAATAATCCAAACTATAAATATAATTGGGCCACCATAATAAAGTTGTTGGACCATCTTCTACTGATAAAATCGTTGGTAGAGGAATGGGCCGCTTGTTGGGTTGGGCCAGCCTCAGATACCTGATTCAAAGAATATTTATACAGATGCATAGGGCCCACCGGCCCAAGACCCAAGCTCAATTTTAAAGTTTCAGTTCAGGTTGAGGAGGATACAGTTTCAGGTAAGGT
Source organism: Purshia tridentata (assembly GCA_003254885.1). Lineage (NCBI taxonomy): Eukaryota > Viridiplantae > Streptophyta > Magnoliopsida > Rosales > Rosaceae > Purshia > Purshia tridentata. The sequence continues at coordinate 68,190 of QANT01002120.1, read as the reverse complement.
CAACAGTAATGTTGGCCTATCCTAAGAGTTCTTTTAAAATAGGAAAAAAAAAAAAAAAGAGAAAGGACAAACATAAATTGATAATTTGATAGGTTCAAATATAGAACATCATTATTTTGCACATCACAAATAATTGAATCCACACTCTTATATGATATGACAGTGGGTCCATTTCTAGAATTGTATTTGAAAACAAAAATTGAAATTCTATAATTATTGTACGCATTTGTTTTTTTCCCCAAGTGTTGTTAATTCATAGGGAATGAAATGTCATTCTTACTTCTTTGCCCTAGTTCAACCCTTATCGATCTCTTCCCAGTTTCTCCGACCTACGACCTGAGAAAAAAAGAGAGAAATATATACATATATTTCAATGAAAATGGTAAATTTTACAGAAATATCGAAACATGAGGTCAATAACTTTTAATGTTCATCATATGACATAAATTTTCAATTTCCTAATGATTAACTACGTACCTTGCAACGTCAATATTATTTTGATAGCCATATCTTGATCAACCATAACTTTCACTATATAGTGCTTGTCATTCCAAAGTTCGTCAAAATAGTGATACATTGAAGAGCAAGAATGACGCACTTCACACTATTAAACTAGTGAACAACATTGCATATATATATAATATCGTCGATCTGCATGGAGAAAAGTTAGATACACAATAAAAGGCATCAATTATACAGCAAACAGGAAAGTTAATTAGTTGTGAACTTGTGATAGCTAGCTAGAAGCTTCGTTATTATATATATATATATATATAGAGAGAGAGAGAGGGTCACATAAATGTAAAGGTCACATGAAAAATCAGTTAAATTCATAGGATGCTCAAAAGATTTCAATGCTTATGTATATGCAAGCACATCTCAGAGGTAGCAGAAGCAGAACGCCCAATTAATAATTCGTCTTCAAGATATATAGCCATTAATTTTTTCAATAAGCTGGAGGAGGGGATGAACTTATTATCACTTTGGACGTCCTTTTTTGTACGTAGCACTAATGAAGCAAACAATTTGTAACAAGAGCTTGAGACAAACGCCAATAAGTGTGAAATGAACACGGCCGGGGACCCAATTAATGGTATCTAACCCTTTAATTTATTAGGGTTTGATCCAACGAGAAAAATCACTAAAAACGAAGTTTGGCTTTTTCTTCATTTAATTATAGTAGTACTTTGTGCTAGCTACTTCAATTCTGAAGAAAATGAAAAGTATTTTAAGTTTGACCTTATCAATTAAATAGGCGGCATATTTAATGGTAGCTGTGTGTAGACTAGAGAACACGCCGAGAAAAGATGATAATTAATTGATGGAGAAAATGTTGGCTGACTTGTGGTAGAGGCAATATAATTGCTGAAGCTTTTTTCTTACTTTGACCTCTTCATCAATATATAAGAATGGTTGCATGTTCTCCTTGTTCTAGCTAGGGTTTACTCCAACAGTAATAATCTTCTTGGAGTCAAATGGTGATGACCACAGAAATTAAAGGGTTTGCCAACTGGGGTTTGCCCTAAGGTACATATATGGCAGCTACCTGCACCAAGGGGGTCAAGACGATATATGGACCCTGATATGATTTCAGCTGGGCCTACAAAATTAATAATGGACTTGGATTTTGGCAGGACTTGCTATGCGTATGTGGATGACTGGAAATGACCACCATATGTGCCTATGTGGCATCATCATATGCACAATACAAATTTATGGATGAAGATTCCCATTTGCTTCTTAATTGCAACTATAGTATATTGGATAAAGGTTGTTGATTTAAGTGAAAAAGAAATCACGTATATCTAAACAAATATAAAATAAGAGCTGTGAAAATATTCATTGCAAAAGGGTATGAAAGTCTAGTTTAAACTTTCAATTCGCGTTTTGTTTTTTTCTACATGCACAGACTGCACGAGGTATATTTGTGGTTGGAAGAAGAACCGAATTGGTTTATGGATTATATTTCTATTGACCTTTTAAAACCAATGTTTATGTTTATAATGAAGTTTTCACCATTTGATAAATTATCAATAAAATAAAAAAGTTGAGAAGTAGCATTTGAACGCTTATGTTGTTTTGTTTGTCTGTTATTTGATCACCATTTGATAAATAATCAATAAGAAAAACGATGCATCTAATTTAATAAAATCCATTAGCCATAAATCTTTAGGGCCGAGATCGATGACGCATTCGATAGATCGAATGTCTTTGTGCCTGGGAATAAAGTTATAAACACATTGGAAGTTGTTCTAATTAATTAGATATGTAAACAAAGATATATTTCAGATTTCAATTGGGTTATACAAAGCATAACGAGAAGAATAAATTCTTATATAATATTTTGATGGCCACAACAACACAACACAAGAGTAAATTAATTTTATGGATATATAAAGGGAAGACCCACAAGGAATTATTGATCACAGGATGTGGTGCTAAAGATGAGTATTAAAGCAAGTACTACATATATGGGAAAGTTTGTAGAACTGCATAGACAACGACAGTGGTGTAAATGCCAGCACGTAAGATCTTGAATGTGGGCAGGAGTTGGTAGGTATCATTGCGGAATTAAATTTTGAAGATTTCCTCGCATTTTTTTAATGTCTTGAAATATTATCAAATCGAAATTATCGAAATTTTATTAAAATTTTCAATTGTTTTGGTCTAAATTTTCACCGAAATCGAAATTTTTTTTTAATTTTTTTCGAAATTTTCATATTTTGGAACTCTCTAAATTTTGTCAAAATCTGAAATTTAATTCTTTTAATTTGCATCAGAATTTTCTTTGCAATCTTTATGTAAATGGAGCACGATATGTGATGCATAATTTATGTACAAGTGTTGTCCCATGGTACAAAATTTATAGTTTTACATGTATTTATAAGATGTTGGACCTTTTCATTAATTGTTAATTAGTTTTAAGTCGTGTATATATATATATATATATATATATATACTCAAATGTTAATTCGAGTAGCTATATACGTACTCCACATCACCTATTTGAGATTTTAGATAAAGACACAACTCATAATTGTATACGGAAAAAAAACTCATGTAAACATAATAAGGACAACAATTTTTTAATTAAATACCAAAAACTCCATAATTTTATTTTTTTTCATCTCTCATTTATTCTCAATTTCAAAATTAAATATCTAACAGTATTGAACACGATCCCAACCTTATTACCATAAATTGAAAGTTGAAACTAACGTTTTGTGAGAGTTGTAAATAACTGCGACCTGGGCATGTTTTAATTAAAGTCCAAAAACGACATTTTTAGGTGAAGAAATGGAATGATGGATGTGTTCATGATGAAGAAGAGATCAATTATTGAAATGAAACTATGTGGATACTTAACATCGTTTTTTGTATGACAATTAATGATGTAAAATTAATTAACTCATTATCTTCAATAATCATCCTATATATGCATAGTCTCTTCAAAATTAATCACCTCAAAAGTATGAATATATTATTCGTGGAGTTGTACATATACAACAAATATTTTCACATAATTTTATTAATATCCGACGCAGTGTGTTCGTTGTATTTAATAAAATTTAATTTCTGTGCGACATGCAATATAATTTTAATTAAAAGTGTGTTTTTAGTATTTAACAAGTTTGATAGTTCATTATCATTGGTATTAATTAATTTGTTTGCATTCTTGATGCTGAATCTCAAAAATTAAATTAGATAAGAAAAGGAAGAGAGAAAGAGATGTTTGAGCTATCATTTCCTCTTGACCAACGTTTCCTCTAAACCGCCATAATATTTCTGGGGTTTAAAAGAGAGCTGAAAATGGAAATTGATGGACGAAAATAAAATTTTTTTTTTGTTATGATGAATATGAAGGAGACAGATGAAATGGACAAGGCAGCATGTGGACCGTCCGATATAGGCTCCTAATTCGAGAAGGGGAATGGAAAACGTGGACCATGATAAGATGTCGCTATCCCATGATAAGGTGCGGTGGACCCGTGACGTTGATGGGTTCCATTGGTCAAAAACCCGCTGGACTTTGCCTTAATCCCAGGCTAATACGGTAGTATTACGACCACAACAGAATGACAGGAAATTAAAGAGGCCAGGTTTGCTTGAAAATGTTTTTCTTTTCATGAATGATGTCTTTGTAGTTTGTACAAATTATAAAAGGTCAATTATTACCTTCCATTAAAAATTTTATTTTTCGGTTAATTTTTTATTTTTGTTATATTAAAAATAAAAAGAATCGAACTATGAGTCACTTATAATGAGTTCTTAACTCATTATCCCACCTATCATTTATATTCATAAGTTTCACATTTATTTATGGATGTGAAAAAAAGCCTTCTCTATCAGACGTGTATACAATTTGTATATTTCCATATTTCATTTTCTAAATGCCTCTATGCAGCTATACATGGTCCATGCAGAAGCAGCACAACTTATGAATTCCTCATAAAAAGAAAAAAGAAAAAGAAAAATGCAGGGCTCTGATTCATTCCACATGGGAGGTGGTGATCGATGAGAGAGAAGATACTGGGGTAAATTCCCAATGACTGCTGAACAATGAACAATCCCAATTTTACCAAAGGGACTTTGACTTGGCCACCCTATCGAGTATGAACACACTCTACGGTGGGACCCACAATTAGTAGTTGCCGCGACTGCCCATCATGACGCTGAAGTCTAGTTTTGTATCGAACGGAACGCAGCGTTTGACTTTGCTTCAAACTACAAAGGCCAACATTTCGAGGCCAACGAAACGCGTAATCGTAAGGATCAATGAATAGTGGGTATTGGTTACTGACGTCTTGCAGAGGAAAAGCGGTGTCGTGGTGTAGTTGGTTATCACGTCAGTCTAACACACTGAAGGTCTCCGGTTCGAATCCGGGCGACGCCATCATTTTCCCTTTTCATCAATTTTTTATTTCTTCACTTAAGTTGTTTAACTCATGGTTGAGAATATAATATATATACATAGAGAGTGATTGTTAAAAAAAATAAATCCACAATTATAAATTAGTAGTATCTATCTTATTACAAAACTAATATTAATTATGTGACAATTAACTGTTTCAACACCATGAGTATTTTGGTGCTTGATCTGTCATATCAGTTCCTAAAGTGAGAAAAATGTAATGAACATTGTAATACAAATAGCATATTACTCTTATTAAGTTATTATACAAAGTAACTACATATGTGTAAATGGAACCAGAAAGTAGTTTGTTTTTTTCTTTTCTTTTTGTTTTATTGACTTTATATCTTTGTAGTACTGGTAATAATTAAAAAGAAAAAGCATTACATGCAAGGATTGAAGGTAGGAGGAGGGAGACAGATGTGTATTGGAACAGGACAAACATGGATAAGAGATGTTTGGTAAATTACGTGAAATCCAAGGGGTCGGTATGCAAGGGAGGCATGAACGTAGTAAATGGTATTTGCCATGCAGAGCCTGCGTGGCTCAGTCTCATTTATTGCAAGGGAGAAGATTGCAGTGGGAGAGATGAGAGAGAGAGAGAGAGAAGAATCACAGCAAGTTTTCAACCCCGGCCATAAGATATGTATAACCATAGCTAGTATGCGTGAGGATGAGTGAGACGCTGCACAGGAGTCCACTCTCACAAATAACATGGGCACAAACCCTAATCTCTCTAGATTATCGATGACACACATTAATTAAAGGTGTCAAAAGAACCAGTTGTCATGAGCACAATTAACTTATTCATATCTTAGGATAAGAAGAGATAAAAAATAAAAATAGGGATTTACGGAAGGAAGCAACGACAAAAGAAAAAAAGTAAATGAACCAAATTAATACTTAAAGTAAATTTGTTATTGGACTGGGTTATTGACTAAAATATAATTTGTGATAATATTCAATTAATTATTTTTAGGAACTCAAATTAAATATTGACTAATATGTAATTTTCAAATATTTTATTGATTTATTTATAATTTTTAACCAAAATATTAGAAATGAGGATATAACTTACGGCCGGCAATATTGCTTAAGTAAAAAAGCAATTTTTTTTTTATTTGAGTCAAAATAACGTGTTTTTAAAAGGTCATACATGGGGAAAATTTTCCATGTCATTCATATGTGGCGGTACCAATTCATTAAAAGTATAATGTGTCAAATTATTAATATCGATCTAAAACTCTTAATCCTAAATTTATAAATTAAACCGTATCATATAAATAAATAACACCATATGACGATATATATTATGGTCACACCCAAATTAATGTTTCCTTAATTATTATAAAATTAGCCTCATTAATTCATCGCGTCTGAGTAAGGCTATTAATATATATCTCACATCGTAAGCTTGTTTATCTGTACAAATCATTCTTTTCTTGTTTTCATAATTGCTATGTGTAAAAATGGTCCAACGACATGGCATGGTCAAACCAGCAAGTTTTGCCTTTCAAATTTGTAGGTCATATTTAATTAATTTTACACAAATGAATACAAATGAACTTAACCATACATATATATGATATTGTTGTAGTGTTGTGAAATATTTTCACAAATTGCTTAATTTTGACAAAGATCATTATTGCTGTCCTGCTCCAGACATCATAGTCATACTCAGATGTATTGTTTTATAGCTTTCACCTACTACAAATTAATACATGAATTATGCATTGGAACATTTATACTTATAGGCTATATCCTTTGTTTTAATTTAATTGTTTGCTTCTAAAATTAATATGCGTAAACCAAACTTCATATTAATTCATTATTAAAAATGAACCTTATTTGGTTCGTTTAATTCAGGATATATTTTCTTAATTCTACACATTTTCTTCTTATGGAAATTAAGCTATCTAGCTAGCTTGTTTATAACATTAAGTTTGGTTGTTAAATAGATTGTACCAATTACGGGCCGGAGCTTTGGACTTCCAATTAATACAGACGTAGATACTGGTATTGTATCATGTCGTATTTGTTTTACAAAAGTTAGAACCGTATACCGGTATACGTATATTAACAAATTAACTGTTGAGGAAAGGTTGTCTGATCAACATTGTTGTAAATTCTTATTAGTTATTGGACAAATTGATGAAAGATCTCGGTAATTAATTAGACTCATCATTCCCAAATCATATATTATAATTATCAATAATTCTAATACATGGTCTCACATGCACGTGCGTGAATCGATCTTAATAACAATTTAATGTGGTGGATCACACTTACGAACCAATTCAATCGATCTAAGTATAATAACTCAATGGATTTTGTTAGGGTACGTTAGTCGCCTAAGCGTGCGTTAGTGATTGACGACCATTTATTGGTATGAGTCTCATAATGAGATTCACAAGCTAAATCAATTTAATTATGAGCGACAGTTGTTTACACGTACATATATGTGGGAGATAGACGTACGTTAACAAAGCTCTTTGATGATAGGTGTTCAGGCACGTAGGTGCACATGCATACCTATTAATAACAGTTTAATGTGGTGGATTGCATTTTCACTAACTTCATCAATCCAATCCAAGTACAATAACTTAATAGATTTTATGAGTGCACGTTATCTAAGCATGCATAGACGACTCGTCATTGTAAGTTATTATTGTGAAATTTATATATGCATACAAAAATTTATACATTCTACGCCGGCAAATATATACAAGTATGTGGGTGACTGATGTTAGCAAAGGTCATATTTTAATAAATTTGCTCATTCGATACTCTCGTCTCTTTTTGCATTAGCTAGCACATGATAAATCAAACATTATTGACTAATTTATACATACAGATAAGTTCAAGTGAATGTACGTTGAAGTTTTTCGTTCAATTTTGATATACCGCAGTAAAATTATCTTCCCTTCTTAACTATTGGGAATCTGATTTTATCCTCAGGAAAAGAAGTAGTTGAAATTAAAGATTCGAACCTAATTTAATTTGTAGGAATTAGAGTGGGTAGTAAAAATTCAAATACCAGGCAGCAAATATACATTGGAAAAAAGAAAACCAATGAAAAATAGAGGGTTTGGTAGCCGTCATCCATTGCTCCATACACTCTCCTGAGGAAAAATTAAACCCCAAATGCTCTTTCACTATCTCTCTCTATCTCACCTCTACATCTCTCTCTCTATATCTCTCTATATTACATCTCTCTCACTCTCGCTCTCTCTCATAGCAATTACACCTTTCTCTCCCACCATTAAATGCAATTGCACCCTCTCAATGCGCTCTGCAATTACTCCTCTCCCTGCCATACTTTTCTCTACCTCTGCCCCACCCTTCCTCTTCTCCTTCTCCTTCTCCTTCCTCTGATCCACTAGTTGGAGACCCCTTCGCCTTCTCTCCCTCTCCCTTTCTCTTCTTCATCATCCGTTCGCATCTTATTTTGTTCCTCCTTCAACTTCAACCCTATTATCAAATTTCTTCCAAACCAAAGCCGTACACTGGAATACCACTCTCGTCTCATCAAACAGTGGTTTCCCGGCAGCAACTCTGTCCAAAATCAGATCTATAACACCCTTAGCCTCTTTCTAGGGCTTTACAACTGCGCCGGACACCATACATATTGGTATATGTTTTTTCCAGTATTTTTCCAACTTCAATTTTGCACGTATTATCATGTATAACGTTTCATTTCTAATGTTTCTAGCATTTTTTGTCTTTTTTTTTTTGTTGCTGTTGTTGTCAGGTGTTAGAAAACTTGGGTGTTAGAGACTTGAAATTATAGAAAGTGGAGGGGGCACAGTTGGAGTCTCCGAGATATTCGTGTGCGTTACATTTTGTTGTTTTGTGTTTTCTCATTTGGGTTAGTCTAATTTTGGTCTGTCAAAAGCCGTATCCCATTTGTCAACCCTATCTAATTTAATTTAATTTCCTCTCTAACACACACACACACACACACACTCTCAGTCTCTCTCTATTTTCACGTACAAAACCAGATAGGCTTAACAACAAAAACCCATATATTTACGCTGGCTTCTTTCTGTTTTCACCTGTAAAATTCACATTAGCCTTGTCTCGTCTGCAGCACTCGCACTGTCACTGAATTAATCCCAAGCTGCTCAAGCCCTTCAAACCCTTTTTAAGGGACGTTTCCGGGCCTCAAAATATGCCGGCCGGCATTATGATTCCGGCGAGAAATATGCCCTCGATGATCGGAACAAATGGAACTGTTGGTGGGTTTGGATCATCTTCAGGACTCACTCTTGGTCAGGTCAGTGTGCTAGCTTCACTTCTTGTTTGTCTAATCCGTGTATTTTATATATACATATAAACAAATTGGTTCTAGATCTAATACTTATATTTTGTCTAATTGGTACGTTTTTAGATCCATTTTTCTAACTTTTGTTTTTTGTTTTTTTTCTTTCTCTCTCTCTCTCTCTCTCTTCTCTCTCTGATATCATTAAAGGCCGGGTACTACTAATTAATTAATTGTTTAATAAAAAATGCTCTATCAGGTACATGGTTTGACCTCAGGTCGACCAAAGTTTTCTTTCTGAAAAGCGAATTTAATTCTTCTCGATCTAAGCAATTCAACGCGTCTTGTTCTGTTTTTCAAATACTATTTTGATAAAATGGACATACTTAACCTCATATATGTTTTCTTGTACATATATTAACATTAAATGGGACTTTGTGTTTGTTTTTGTTTTTGATGGTATATATATAAAATCATAAAAGAAGCCTACTTGGTAATCATTCTTAAAGATCTCTCTGGATGTATATGTTCCAGCCAAACATGATGGAAGCTGCTGCTGCTGCTGCTGCTGGTCATCTCCACCACCCAAACATGATGGACATGGCGGCTCCCAACACATCTGAAAGCGACATTGCCCGACTCGGCCGAGACGATGACTTTGACAGCGCCACCAAATCTGGCAGCGAAAACCAGGAGGGTGGCGGCTCCGGTGAAGACCAAGACCAACGCCCCAAAAAGAAGCGCTACCACCGCCACACTCAGCATCAGATCCAAGAAATGGAAGCGTAATAATAAGCTCCAATTAATTAACCTGGTTAATTAAGTTCACCATAATCTTACAATCTTTCTTGTTTTTGTTTTTGTTTTTAATTAGTTTCTTCAAGGAGTGTCCGCACCCTGATGACAAGCAAAGGAAGGAGCTGAGCCGTGAATTGGGCTTGGAACCATTGCAAGTCAAATTTTGGTTCCAAAACAAGCGCACCCAAATGAAGGTATATAAATTAAAGTTCATGTTTCTTTTTTCTGGTGAGATTAAAGTTGATGTCTGTAATTACACTCTGCTTTGCTTAATTTAACTGCGGCTTTTATTTTGTTTGTTGCTAATTACAGACACAACATGAGCGCCATGAGAATACAAACCTTCGGAATGACAATGAAAAGCTTCGGGCTGATAACATGAGGTACAGAGAAGCCCTAAGCAATGCCTCATGCCCCAACTGCGGAGGCCCAACGGCCATCGGAGAGATGTCATTTGACGAGCACCATTTGAGACTTGAGAATGCTCGGTTAAGAGAAGAGGTAAAGAAATTAAAGATCTAACTGTGAATTTGGAATATGTATTTCTTAATTTGGTGGATATTTTACCTATTTTGCTTTTACAAAATTGATACGTTGAATATAGTCGTCGGAATAGATTGGATTTGATTCCCTATAATGTAACGTAAATGATACATAGATTGTGTATAAGCCTGTTTTGGTATTCATAATCAACTCATTAAGTAGTTTCCTTTCTTCTCCAGATTGACCGTATTTCAGCAATAGCTGCGAAATATGTGGGCAAGCCAGTAGTGAACTACCCTCTTATATCGTCACCATCAGTTCCTCCTCGCAGTCCACTTGACCTGGGGGTTGGAAACTACGGCGGAGGAGACATGTACGGAGCAGGAGACCTTCTCAGATCGATCGGTGCACCCACTGAGGCAGATAAGCCAATGATCATTGAGCTTGCAGTGTCAGCCATGGAGGAACTAATCAGACTGGCCCAACTGGGTGAACCCTTGTGGATGACTAGCCTTGATGGCACTACCACCGTTCTCAACGAAGATGAATATATTCGGACTTTCCCTCGTAGTGTTGTGAGACCACATGGGTTCAGATGTGAAGGTTCTCGCGAGACTGCAGTCGTCATTATGAACCATATCAACCTTGTTGAGATTCTCATGGATGTGGTAGGCTTAATTGTTAAAACTATTATTAATGTCTACAAATAAGAGTTTAGATTCTCTGCTTATATTTTCTACAAGTGATGATTTTATAATGATGTCGTTTTAAAGTTTTATTTAATTAAATTTCTAATTATTATTAAATTCTAAACTCAAAACGAATCATTTTCAATTATTTCAGCACGTGAAATATAAGCAAAGAATCTGATTTTATAAAAAATTTTATCCAAGTATATATGTATGTAGGTAAACCCTAATATTTGTTTTTTGGTTCTTTTTAAATATTTAGAATCAATGGGCGACTGTGTTTTCTGGCATTGTGTCAAGAGCTATGACAATGGAAGTGCTGTCAACTGGAGTAGCAGGAAATTACAATGGAGCCTTGCAAGTGGTACACACACAATATCAAGTTCTTTCGTCGCTAATTCAATTATATGTTACATGTTTCGAATATTGTTAACATGTATATGCATCTTTTTATATGTGTATTACTTTCATTATATAATCTAATACCAGATAAAATAGAGACATATAATAAATGTATATACTCATTATGTAAAAGCTAGTTTTAATCATAAATGTGCATAATTATTGATTTTTCTGCTTGATTTTGTAGATGACGGCAGAATTCCAAGTACCATCACCACTTGTTCCAGTCCGTGAGAGTTATTATGTAAGGTACTGTAAGCAACATTCCGATGGAACTTGGGCTGTGGTTGATGTTTCCTTGGACAACTTACGCCCCACTTCTGAAATGAGAGCATGCCAAAGAAGGCCATCTGGTTGTCTAATCCAAGAAATGCCAAATGGATACTCTCAGGTACTTTACACACTTTTATGTGCATGTTTCAATTATAGATGATCATCGGGTAAGAGACTGGTAATGTTATATTGCTCTGTTAGACTACGAATATAAACCACACAAATATATGAATGATATAATAAATTTATATGTCTTGAAACTATTTTTTGAGAGAATATTTTTGAAAGAATATGGTTATTTGGTTTAATTTTAAAAATAATTAAGTTTGTGCATGGAATATATATTAGGTTACATGGGTTGAGCATGTAGAAGTGGATGAAAGAGGTGTTCACAATCTATACAAGCAGCTGGTGACTTCTGGCCAAGCATTTGGGGCCAAACGATGGGTGGCCACCTTGGACCGTCAATGTGAACGTCTTGCCAGTGCCATGGCAACAAACATCCCCACCGGTGATGTTGGTGGTAATAAAATTAACTAACTGTTAAAGATTTATTTTGGTCCTCTTAAATTGTTAATTTCCACATTAGATTTTGGCCACTAATTAATCCTTATATTTAATTATTAATATCATATTTTGTTAAATGTATATGCATGGTTAAATAGTGATTACAAATCAAGAAGGGAGAAAGAGCATGTTAAAACTGGCAGAGAGAATGGTGATGAGTTTCTGCAACGGAGTGAGCGCGTCGACCACCTACATATGGACACAGCTGTCTGGAACTGGGGCGGATGATGTTCGGGTCATGACCCGAAAGAGCGTAGATGACCCTGGAAGGCCTCCAGGTATCGTGCTCAGTGCCGCAACTTCCTTCTGGCTTCCAGTCCCTCCCAAAAGAGTCTTTGAATTCCTCCGTGATGAGAACTCTCGAAGTGAGGTACGCCATCAATTAATTCCTTTTATTTCAGACCTAAATTAATTGTCGTCTCTGATTCTCACAATAATTAACCTTCCAACTACATGAAACCTGAACAAAATTAAATGCATGCACAAACGTTTTGCGAATTCTTAAAGTACTACATTCATGATTCATGTATCTCATTATAATGTACCAACAGTATTACATGAACCATTACTAGAACTTTTTTAATTGTGAAATTACTTTCCAACTAAAGCTTTTCAAAAGTTGTGCAATGATATAAGCAAATGCCGTTCGCGATTCTTGTATATATCGTATGAATACAAATATTTACCATTAACGGAGGACAAGCATATATAGCAACGGTACCATGTACATTTCAAGTAATAAACTGTCTAGAAATAAAAAGGTATATAATCAAATCTGGATCTTTTTCCATAGAAAACATCAATTTTTCTCTTATTGTTTGAAGATGTAAGTTTTTAATTGATGATTAATCAGGAAACATATATAGAAATTATTCTCATATATACATATATAGGCCGAAATGAAAATGTTTTTTTTTTATTCCTTTCACTTGCGGTGCAGTGGGATATTCTTTCCAATGGCGGCATTGTTCAAGAAATGGCACACATTGCTAATGGGCGCGATACCGGAAACTGCGTGTCTCTACTACGAGTAAATGTAGCATTATTTATTTATTTTCATTGTTTTAATTTTCCCAATTCATATTAAATTTTGGATCTTACAAATTATATTTCTTGCTCCTCATGATCATATCATAAATGACATGCAACATGAATGGTGTATATGTAGAGTGCCAATTCAAGCCAGAGCAACATGCTGATACTACAAGAGAGCTGCACCGACCCAACAGCTTCGTTTGTGATATATGCTCCAGTTGATATAGTTGCAATGAATGTGGTGCTCAATGGGAGTGACCCAGACTATGTTGCTCTTCTTCCTTCAGGCTTTGCTATACTCCCAGATGGGAATAACAATGCAGAGACTGGTGGTGGTGGATCTCTTCTCACTGTTGCTTTTCAGATTTTGGTCGACTCAGTCCCAACTGCAAAACTTTCTCTTGGTTCTGTGGCTACTGTTAACAATCTGATTTCTTGCACTGTTGAGAGGATTAAGGCTTCTTTGTCATCCGATAATGCATGAACTCTGCATGACTTCAGTTAATTCATAGGTAAGTTGCACTTGTCACAACTTGAGAAATGTTAGATTGTCAATTTAGACCATTAATTATGCATGTAAAACAATAGAACATTTTCCGAGAAATCTTATGTTTTCAAGACACTCAAGACTCTAAATTTAAGCTGTCAATTAGGTAGACTTTTGTTTTGAATCATAACATGTGAGATGAGATAACATTACCAGCTATTTCAAACCTCTTCTAATTTATATATATATATCAATTGGAGTGCAATGCTTATTAATTGTTTGTGTTTTGTTTCAGGGTTGAGGGAGGTAGGAAGAGAGAAAGGAAAGAAAACAGACATGGTGGTGAGGAATTTCGGCTTACAGAGGAGGAGAGAAGTCAAGAGCGCACCTTAATTACATGATCTTTTAATTTTCTAATTAAGAGATTAGGGGTTCGGGTATTGACTTCCTTTAATGTAAAGGCAAATTAAGCTCTTAAGACCTTACTTATAGGCTTCGACTGATTCCTTTCATCTTCCTTTAACTTTGTACTCTGGATGATCATTAAGGTTTTTGCTTCATTCCATTTTAAAAGCTTCTTAAATGGATTTTGCTTCCATTATGTCAGGCCTTTTTGGGTTTCTTCATTAGCTTTTATTATGTGATTCAAATTTTTGAATCCGAAAAAATGTGGTAAATCAAACATAATTGATTTCTACACTTTCTAGCAAATAAAGGCAAAAGCAAGTCAAATTAAAAAGTTACAGCCGTGCTGGTCATGAACTATTAGCAGCAAGGAACATCCATACACAATTTAACATCAACAGTAGAGTTAGATGTTGAGTTGGGTGTGCTCACTGCTCACACGAGCGGGCACAGAAAACATTTTTTGGAAGGAGATATGTTGCAGGAAGACTTCATGAATTGCTGAACCTTTTTGCTAATCATGAATGGTTAGGGTGATACTTGAGGTGATTATATGAGAAATGTCTTCTACAATATTATTGTTTTGCTTTTCAGCAAGTACTTGATCTTCTCTAATTGATTGTTATAACCCGTAAACTCCATATCCATCTTCTTCTTTTTATGGTCAGAGTTCATTTTCTTGAAAAAGTTAATAAATTTCATATTTTAAGGCTCCCGGTACTTCACATCTGCAGTAAGTCACTAACCATCTGTCTTTTCCAGTGAGAATTTGGGTAGCAATGATTCCAATGAATGCTCTGCGAGTAGGTTTTATAATCATAATGCAATGAAATTTTGATAAAATATTTCCAGTGAGAGGTAGTGAAAGAATTTAGAAAACCATATATAATAGTGTAGGAGAGGATAACATTTTGATGAGATCAAAGCTATAAAACTATATATAATGAATGAGAATGAAGTTAAAGAACAACATGAATAGTGTGTATACTTAAGAGGCGTATGAACTGTGAACATGTCAGGAAAAGCTGGCATATGGGGCAAAATAATTCGGACCTTTTAAAAATTTATAGATGTTATACTTGAGAAATTGACAGCAAACCCAGCCTGGAGAAGATAGCACTTATGTAGCATTATCATTAATTGCTTCCTACTCTGTTGTCTCCCTGTATATATATATATATTTTTTTGTGTGGCTAGCTAATCTTCTTTTCTCCTCGTTCATTACTTAGTAGCATGTTAAAACAGGACCCCTAAGAGTAAAAAGGAATGGATACTCCATGTTCTCCAAGAAGATCCTTGCATAAATGGCTTACAAGCTCCTTTATAATCACCAGCAGGGGTAAGTGGGTAACTATGCACATAGTAAGAGGGTAAAATCTTCTTAAAGGCAGCCAGTTTTATACTCAAAACCAAAATATGTACAAAATAGAGCTATCCCGACTGCTAAAAGGTAAAGACCTGCAATTTCATTCGTAGAAGCATATTTCACCTTTGTTGAAATAATTAAGGGAGCACTTAAGCAGAGTTCTCAAATACAATCTCTAAAAGGTGAACATCAAACATGCACAAAAGACAAACACACCCCCAGGGACAATACATAACTAAAATGTAAAGAAATGAAATCCAATAAACAAGCACTAGGAATCTAGGATCAAGCCTAAACGAAACCATCTTATCAAAGATTTCATGTTACTCTCTTTTTTATATGACTATTGATGAAACCAATTGCAAAAATCCACGGATCATTCATAATAACGGTTTCATCGATACATTAGGTCTCGACACATGAACATTTAGTGAGTTGCATCTCAAACCCTCTTTTTCCTACCCAATTTGCCTATTTTTGAAGTTGTAGTGCTGGATGGTGGCAGCAGCCCACGCAGTACGGCCAAAACACCCAACCCCAGAAATGGGAAGTACATAAATAGCAGCTTATCAGAAGCCTTGCCGGAACCAATCAGTTCTGATAATATAGTAACCTGAAATTTTCACAAAACCAAGTTGAAGAAAGGGATAGACAAAAACAAATATAAATAGAATTCCAATATAAAAGACTTTATACGTGGTGTAAAAACCAGAAGAACTCCACGTCTCACAACCTCATTATAATTCTCATCACCATTAGTAGATGATTAGGCTGAGTGTTTAAGGATAACTAGTAACACTATTCATGTGTTTCTCTCAGGCAATGTGTGATTTTCAGGTTATATCGTCACCCTCAGCCACCCACTTATTCGACATCTTTCAATTCATTTGTTTCTTCTTTTTAGATGACTGGTATGAATTTTAACCCCTCTAGAATTCCCAATAAACATCAACACCTTGACTCATTAAACCGACCCTCTTACTTGATATCATAATTAATCAGTCTTAAATCCTTAACAATAAAAGTTACTCATGTGGAAGATAATTAACAAAGAAAATATGACATTTAACCAATCCAAAACGAGAAAAAGAAAAAGAGATCTAAAAACAATTTGGGTATAACTATTTAATGTATTCAAAGAAAGAAGAAAACTTTACCATGGTGGTGAAGACAGAAGCGCCATAGATCAAGCAGGTGGTGTTAAACCAAGACTTGGAAGCAAAAATTCCGTACAAGTTGGCAAGCGCAAGAGGCCACTGAAAGAGTAGCTCAAGCCAAACGACCCCAACAAAGAAATGGGGCTTCTGGGTCATTAGGTAATCGCCGTACTCGCGAGCGTACCAGCTCTTCAGCTTAATCAACGTGTGTGGGAATAGCCTCTGAGGCAGACACGTCTGCGCGTCGATCAACGGCGCCGCTACCGCAATTACGAGGAAGAAGACGAAGAGTATGGCGTCTATAAGCTTCAGAAAAGCACCCATATTGACGGGTATAGAGAGCTGGCTTCCTTCAGTGTGTTGTCTGTGTTTCTCTGGAGCTTCCCTGTTTGTTCTGTGAAAGTACTCTGTGTGCGAGAAAGGAGATGGATGCAAATTGGGCTCTTGCTTCTTGGAATCTTGGTGCAGAGTGCAGACAAATTTCAGCATTTTGAACGACGTGTCGGTTTTTATATGCTTGGTTTGCATTTAGAAACGCCTTGTCGTCGTTTTCTTATCTGTACAGTGCTTTTTCTGTTATGATAGTTTTTCTGGGCCTTGCTTTCTCTGTGTAACAGTTTGATGGCAAAATGGGGTCTTGGAAACGTTGGGTGAGAAGCCATCTTGGAAAGTTAGTTGGCAAGTTAGTTGGTAAGTCTACTGTCAATTATAAATTATACATTGGTTTGGTGCACCAAGGAGGACTTCCATCCCGGAAGGTCTGATACCATAAAAAAATTTAGGCATCCATCCCAAAATCAATTGACAATAGGAGTAGTAGTCCAAACCTTTATAAACCATTAGTAAAACCCTCACATCTTTAATGTGGGATATCTCTCAACACTAATAAATTTTTATAGCAATTTCTTATTGTCGCACAGTTTAGTTTGATATGTTGTCAAACTGTTTATATAGATGATTGATTATGTAAAATAATATTTAAATTTACAATCTCGAAGGTATCAAACTGTTTTTCAAAAGAAACATAGCTCACCAACACAGTGCTATTAGTTAAAAAACAAGAGCCAAGAAGGATAAAATATCAATCTAATAATGCATTGCATAGATTGTCCTTGGAAAACATATATAATATCGGTCCACAAAATCAGCATTTGTTCCTGATCAAACACAATAAATTCTTAACTAGGCATGATGAGGCAATAATCAACATGATATGCGACACAAAAATCTCAGGATGAGATGGAACATGGTTACAAAATTTGAGCTGCAGAGTCGTACTTCAAACTCTCTTCTTTCTACCTGAAGCAGGTCTCTTGCCAATGGTTGGAATGGAGTACTTGGTTGATGATGAGTTGGGTAGCAGCCCACGCAGTATGGCCAAAACTCCCAAACTCAAGAATGAATAGTACACCATCAATAGCTTCTCCGTTGCTCTTCCTGACCCTGTCAGCTCTGCAAATATAGGAACCTGAAATTTACGTATTTCAGAAGTTGTAACTTCTAACTCAAAATCAATTGACAATTGTTGAGAGAAAGATCTAACATCAAGTCACGAACTAAGTTACAAGTCTGCATGTCTTCGGTACATGGTTTCTATAGCATAAAAACACATCTAACTGTACAGGTTTGCATGACATACAAACACATTTAATGAAAAATCTATATCCAATGGTCAAAATATATCTGCATGTCATAAAATTTTCACCCAGACACTTGACCACATCTAATAGTGAAAAATCTATACCC
This sequence comes from Purshia tridentata, assembly GCA_003254885.1. Lineage (NCBI taxonomy): Eukaryota > Viridiplantae > Streptophyta > Magnoliopsida > Rosales > Rosaceae > Purshia > Purshia tridentata. Next base: position 49,609 of record QANT01002120.1, on the reverse strand, counting down.
AATGATCGAAAAATGGATGCATATATGATATATCTCATGCAAGGGCTGCATTGTAAAATTTTCGCCAAGGCCACTTGACATTAATATCGATGAGAGAAAAGAGGAGTTACCATGGCAGTGAAGAAAGAAATGCCAAAGCACAAGCAGGTGGTTTTGAACCAAGGCTTGGCAGCCAAGATGGCATAAAGGTTTACGAGTACAAGCGGCCATTGAAGGAGAACCTCGACCCAGATGATGCCGACGTAGAAATCGGGCATGTGGGTCATGAGATAGTCATCGGACTCTTGGGCGTACCAGTTCCTGAGGTTGACGAGGACGTCGGGGTAGAAGGTGGGAGGGAGGCATGCTTGCGCTTTTATCAATGGCGTTTTGAAAGCGATGGCCAGGAACAAGAGGAAGAGTAATGCATCAATGAGCTTCACCAGAACTCCCATAATTTGGTTTAGCTATGTATGTTTGCGAGAGGGACAGGGGAGAATGATAGAAAAAACAGGATCTAGCTAGCTAGGAACGTTGACAATTCAACATGGGGTGCAATTTATATGGGACCATTTGACTCAATCACACACACAAACCTTAATTAGCTCTTATTAGGTCATGTTAATTTGGTACGTACATTTTTTGGTTATCATTCTTATTTTCCAAAAATAATAGAATGGCAATTCAAGGTGATCCTTTATCCATTCTATTCTTATTAACTCATGTTTAATTAGGATTCCATACTTATTATCCCTCTCAGGTTAATTTATTGTCATTTTCAATCCTCCCCATAGGGTTTCAATTTTTTCAATATAATACATATAGTTTTTAATTTAAGTCAATGTCACCTATTGCCAAACTTTTGTTTGACCGTTTGATCAACCATTAAGTAATCACATGGCATGCATGGGGTCAATTTTTTCTTATGTGGAAACCCAATTGGCACTATGTGGACAATAACAACACACAATAATCTATAAATAAAAGGACAGTTTGAGCGGGGGGTGGATATATGCAAAAGAATGGGAGAGCTAGAGACTAGAGAAAGAGTGAAAAGAAGAAGGGTTTAAGGGGGGTGGATCAAGAGATCAAAGGAGAATGGGAGAATGGGAGCTAGGAAGAAAGAGAGAGAGTTAAAAAAAGAAGTTTGGGGGGGNGGGGGGGGGGGATCTGCAAAACAAGAATCACAACTATTAACGATTGACTAACCGGTCAAATTTAACAGATGAATTACATTGGCCACATTGACCTAAATTGAAAACTATATGTGGAACATTCAGAAAATTGAAACATTATGGGAAAAATTGAAATTGAAGGCAAACTTGAGAAGAGTACTGGATCTGCAAAATAAAAGGCCAGGGAAGAGGAGAGATTCAATCCTCTGTGTTGAATCCATATCAGTTGAGAGACGAATCAAACAAGAATCACAACTATTAATGATTGACTAACCGGTCAAATTTAACAGATGAATTACATTGGTCACATTGACCTAAATTGAAAACTATATGTAGAACATTCAGAAAATTGAAACATTATGGGGAAAATTGAAATTGAAGGCAAACTTGAGAAGAGTACTTTGTAATTAACCACAAAAAATAAAAAGAGTTGATGGGTTAAAAGAGTAAATTCCTTTATTTGCCTGCATACATATGATATCCTTAGCGAAAATAAATAAATAAATTCACCCAAGAAACTTTACTACACGGTACGACGCCGTTCTATTTTTATCAATGTCTTCTTCAGTTCTTGTACTGTTGTACATTGGACCATAATCAAAATTTTTATTTTTTATTTTTCGAAAAAGAGCAAAGCTTGAAGCCTGAATCAGTGAATTGCATTGCCTTCAAGTTCACGATGAGCGAGAGTCGACCAGTGCCAAGGAGAGAGAGCCCATGGGGGATGCCAGATGGAGATCATCGTCAACCAAAAGCCCATCGCTGCAATGACCGAGCTGAAGATGTCATCCAAGTAACAAATCCCCCGTCCCCATCTTTTTATTTATTTATTCAATTTGAAATTAACATCTCTGATGCTTATTTGAGATATTAAACTATCTTTTACCAGTTTCTCGCACAAATGCTGTTATTCTTAATTAAATTCTTTATCTTGCTTGCCATAGGAATTAGATTCAACATTGGGTTGGAATTTTTGGTTTTGTATTTGATTCAGTGTCATTTTAATTGCTCTACATGTGTAGGTCGGTTGGGCAAAAAGATTTGGGCTTTAATTGGTTTGATGTTTTTTGGGTATGAGGAAGTGAATATGAGTGATTTTTAGCTGAAAACACCTTCACCGCATTTCGTGATTGTATTTTTATTTTTTTCTAAATTCTTTCCATTTTTCGTTCTGTACAACTCTCAAGGGGTTGTGGGTTGTGATGGGCTGTAATGGATCTTCATGTTTGTGCTTGATATAAGCTGGGAGTTTCAATTGAAACAATTTTTTCCTCAGTCGTCTACCAGTTTACAATTTTACACATTTGATTAAATTTCGCTATTAAAAGAATTTTATCATCCATCGTAGTCGAAAATTGAAATCAATCCTCTTCTCTAATATAGTAATATATTTGTATTGAATCAAATTTACTAAATAAAAAAGCAACAGCAGTATAGGCGCATAGCTCAGCAGGGATGAGGGAGAAGGAGTTGCAGATGTTGGTTTGTGGAAGTGAGGAAAGAAGAATCTCGAAGTAAGAGGATTTATGTTCAATGTGAATGTGTCATGGAGTCTTTATATTTAAGCTTTATTGTGATGATATTAAGGGAAAATCGGGTCAGGAAAGGACTTGGAGAGAGTATACATTGATTTCTTTTGATCAGTAACTTTGAAAAATTCAACTCTTTTTGCCTAGAATTGCTAGTGCAAAATTTGATGTTTAGAAGGCTTTAGTTGTTACTGATTTTGGTTTTCTGCAAGAGAGGACTAATTGGTTTGAATATTTAGAAATTGACATTGATATTGCTTTTGTTTCCAATCTTCTCAGTTGAAATTTTCTTTTTGTGTAGGCTTGTTTCGAGGGAAACCCGTTTAAGACAGTTCCAGGACCATTTAAGCTCTTCTATCAATGCATGCGATCTAAACCTGGGTATGATATGGACCTTTAGAGTGCTGTCCCAATGTACTGGCAGTGATGCAAGTTTACATCATTCGATACATTTTATGCTTCCCTTTGTGACTCTAAAGCATTTGTGTTGTTCTGCAGGGAGGAACCAACAGAGCCATATACATATCTGCAGCTGGATCCCCCTACAAGAGAGGTGAAACTTGAGTGAAAGCCACCTTTGCTTCAAAAGTAATTTCATTTTTAGGTTGAATTGTTGTCTCAAAGTTTCCAATTTTTGTTATATATGGTCAAATAAGATAATTTTAATAGTTATGCAGACAGTTGAATTCAACAGCTCATTTCAATGTATTCTTCTATTTGAACCATTTGATAGCTTTGTCTGCCATTGCTGTAGGGTGTTCATGGACCTTTAATAAATAATTATGGGCATATCTTTATCTTCAAGACTTTCATCCTTGCTCTGAGATATGCAGGGTTTAACTATGATTTGCACTATCATTAGATATGGACTGCTTTAGTAATCGAAAAAAACCTGTGTTTATATTTTTGTTTTTGTTTCCAACTCTCTACAATTGTTAAACAAAATGTTATTCATGTACTGGTGGAGATGTGGGCACTCCGCCTCTGCCTTTCTCCAAATGATTAAAAGGAAAAAACCCAAATTGTCATTGACAATGACAACTCCAGGGGGACCAGTTGACTGTTCAAATCTTTGGGGTTAGTGAGAGATGAGAGAGATGCTGCTATCTTATCTACACAATGAAGACAACAATTCTAGAAATCAATGATGGGTTCTCCGATTGTCAGATTGCGCTCCACTGTCCATGGCAAGTCGAACAGCTTGGCCGTGATGAATTTGAAGATCTTGTTCACGTTTATGTTGTAGGTTGCGCTTGAAAAGAAAAGCGTAGCGTTTAGGGCCTTTGCATATGCTCTTGCCTGCCACAGTAAACACAAGAAATCAGACTTCAAATCGATTAACACCCTCAAACTAAACTACTCATATTGGTTCTTGCATGGGAACATTTTAAGATCCTCAAACTGTTCAAATCTTGTCGTATATTAGGGTACATGGAAGCTTATTTTATGCAGAAGTCCATCAAAAAAACGTATAGCTGAGCAGCTGTACTTGTTCATCCTATGAATTTGATGGGTTTTCACATAGCTTCTACATAAAGAAAGCTCTCCTAAAGTAACACATACATGGAGAATTGATATTTAAATTTGAGACTTTTTCTGACATTGTAGAGTGCTCTAGTAGTTTGGAAATCCATACTCTTCTTAAAATGGGTAGGTATTGAATCGAACCTATTGTTTATTAAGAGTGGGTGGCTGGTGTGAATTCTTCATCAATTGGTAATTAGGGGGACCAAGGAGCCCTTTACCTGAGTAGTTGGACAATTAACTCTTTCTAATGAGTTTTTGACCCACCCGTGGGCCGTGGTTTACTTTAAGTTTTGTACTAAAGACGTAATTCAAAATTAAAATTGGTTGGTTGGTTGGTATGTTACCCAAATTGAATTTGCATAGAATAATAGGATTTAGCTACCTTGGCTCTTTGAGAAAGCACTGGCCTGGATGCCTCCAAAACTTTCTTGATCTTTCTCCAGGTTTTTTCTATAAAGATTACTTCAAGCTCACCCCATCGAGATAGGCCCTTACTAATTGGTATCCTTTGGCACTAATTTTTGAGCTTTTGATCCTATTTTTGAAAAGCTTAATACTTTAGGGTATAGAATCATTGATCATGACTCGTTCTTTAATTAAATCTTAAATCTTAAACTCTTGAGTTTTGAGCTTGAATAATAATATTGCGCTCTCAAAAAAATAAGATAAAAATGGCAAAAAAATCATTGAAAAGCTCCAAAAAGTTTAATTCTATTTCTATTTTTCCTCAGCAACTGGGTTTTTGTGTTTTCTTTTTTTCTCTACAAATATTTGGGATTAGGCTCATAGAAAAATTTATAAAATTGGGGGTGAGTTAATATTACGCTCTCAAAAAAAAAAGATAAAAATGACAAAAAAATCATTGAAAAGCTCCAAAAAGTTTAATTCTATTTCTATTTTTCCTCAGACACTGGGTTTTTGTGTTTTCTTTTTTTCTCTACAAATATTTGGGATTTGGCTCATAGAAAAATTTATAAAATTGGGGGTGAGTAAAATTATGCTATTGTTATTGACGCTTACCTGATTTGCTATTGCCCACTGCAAATCTAGGGGGAGTTGAATAAAATCATCGAACTTTGTCCCTATTAATATTGGGATTGCCGTCTGCAAAATAACAAGATTTCATATGTCAGCATAAAAATCATTATAATAATTTTAAATTGACAAAATTTGATGCATTTTTTTTTCTGGGAAATTTGATGCATTTTGTGTAATGCCATGATTGATATGTTTACCTGATTCCATTTCCTTGCTTGGTTATACCATGTTATGACACTGCAATTCACAGAAATTGAATTTTTTAGATTTGTAAGTTTGTTTTTACCCAACACTAATTATAATTAAACTGAAATTAATTAATTAATGTTCTTATAAAACATTAACACACACCTATTTAATGTACAGCGACTTGTTAAATCAAACATGAACAACATTGCTACAGAGTCCTTGCAAGCATCATGAATATTGTCCTTGGATTGTAAATCACCTGCACCGAAAAATGAAGCACAGAAATATAAACCAAATGAAAAATTAAATTGCAAAACCAAGAAAATATATAATCATCAGCATATAATTAGTATTTTATACATACCTTCAACTTCCCAAATGCTATAAGAAATTCGTGCCCCACCAACCAATAATGTTTTGTCCATCATATTTAATCCTGTGCTCTGTGTTTGATCTCCTTCTTCTTTCTCATCTTCCCCTATATACCTTACCTTCATCCAAACAACATTATTCAATAAACTCAATCATGAGAATTAATAATCGGAAAATTCAAAAATTAATCAAAATTAGCCTTTTTCTTATAATTATATTCTACAATAAAAATAAAAAAAAGAAATGAAATTGCAAAGGAATTAAAATGAAGAAGAAGAAGAATTTGTTGATTACCAAAAAGCTAGTCTTTCCAATTTGGCTATCCCCCAAGAGACTGATTTTCAAGGCCACCAAATCCGAGTCCACGCTATCATGTTTGCGATGACTGGACCTACGAGACGACGTCACGACGTCCCTCGACGATGCGAAAGCGGAGGAGGTGGAGGCAGACGACGGAGTCGGCGGAGACATGACGGAGATCGGTAGCATCCGGTACTGAACCGGCTTCCCTAAGCAACAAAAGAAGATGCGATCCATGACGTGGCGAATGCAGCGGCGGAGGACCAAAACGCGGCGTCGAACTCTGCGCCTGAGGATGAAGTTGACGGTCATTCTCTCTCTCTCTCTCTCTATCGGCGAAGTAATAAATTGACAGTCAATCGGTCTGGAAATTCTGTACGGATGTAGGGATGGCCTCAACAGCAAGTGAGTGGCTCTCTCTGTCTTGAGTTTTGGCCATGGAAATGAAAGCTAGCTTCTACTGCTTTTCATATTTTCATTACTCGAGGGTATTTTTAGTATTTTCCTTCTTTCTTTTTTTCTTTTTTCTTTTTAATTTTCAGTTGCAACCACCTTTTCCTATCAATGTGACTACTTTAACGGGACGGTTGACCGGTACTAATATGGACAAAATCCAAAATGTCCACACCAAATTGCCGTCTTTCTGATAATATATATTTTTTCCTTTTTAAATATTAACGTGTGATAAGCGAGGGTTTGTAATTCAGCTCTTATTCAGAACTTACGGTTTAAAATTAAAAGTCGCTTATGCAAACTAAATTCTTCATAACCAGAATTGTTACAGGACCCCATCAACTTTCGATAATTATGTCATAACCAACCTTTCCATGCATGAGCTAATTAAGTCAGAATCTTCAACTACTTTGACATCGCATGTTCTAGCAATAAAAGTGCTTTCACTCATTTTAAAATGTTTTTTATTATCGTAGAAACGAATTTTAAATATTATAATTTAACAAATAATTAAAAAATTTATAATAATTATTAATTTTTTATTATATAAAGATGATTCTTAAATGAAAATTTTAAAACTAAATTATTTAAATCATTAACCATATTGAGGCAGTAACCTCAAATATACACCATGGACCGACCCATCTATGTGATCAAGGAAGGAACTCATGATCCACGTCCTAAGTAATGAAATGAATTCTAGTGAATGAAACTGAGTAATGAGTCACCCTCGAGATCTCAACGTGGGTGCAAGCCTCAAACGTTGACCAATGTCTACTCCACTTGTTTCAAACAAGGTTGATGTCTCTCAATGAATCACGCACCTTGTTTGATAATTCATATCTTCCGCCCACGTCTTCGATACTTCAATTGAATTAAAAATCTTTGGCATGAAAATTTAGACCAAGATTCCTTTTTTATTATTGCAAGATATTGGAAATTAGCATGAATACTTTCAGATATTTATTGAACATTATGCCAAAAACAAATTAGCATACACCAATACCTTTCAACGTCAAATGTTATGCGTAACACTTCTGACTCATTCTCATGACTCATTTTTAGGAATATATAAATTATGATTAACTTGTTATTCGAGTTATGTGTCATTATCCAGACTCATGACTCATGATTAAATATAATTGATGGAACATGAAAGTAAACTTGGATTGTAAGGATCATATTACTACAATATTCAAGATATATATATATATATTAATTGATGGAACATGAAAGTAAACTTGGATTGTAATAAGGATCATATTACTACAATATTCAAGATATATATATATATATAGAGAGAGAGAGAGAGTACTGGTGGTTTGATATTGACTCTATGGGGACTTGAGGACTTTGAGGGTTTTTCCTTTGGTTCCTCATAGTCATCGACCCACTATATCGACACTAAACCATATGGTCACCCTCTATGATCTTAAGTAGCTTCACTATCAATATTCAATGACTAGGTATGCCACACCTTTAGGATTGTAAAAATTGACATGCAATCTACTTCTTTGCTGTAAAGGATCGTATGTATAAACAAGGGCCATTCTTTGCCTCAAAGTAAGGTTATCCTCTCAAGGCTCTAGGTTCAATAGGAGCCGCCGCAATCATTTAATACATGAATCTCCAAAAAGAAAAGGCCATTCATTGCAAAAGGGTCCAGTAAATAGGATTCAAGCCAAACATTCTTGATTCTACTTAGATTCTTAAGGGAAATTTCATTCCAACTAGAAAATGAAAAACATATTTTATCTACAATTTGTGCAACTCTATAAAAGGGTCTACAACTAACCAAGATTTTTCTCATTATTTTTACTTCTCTATCTATAAAGTATAAACCATGTCATGTTATTCTATTTGCCTAACTTTTGGCATAAGGAGATAAATGCATTGGTATAGATAATTTTTTTTTGGTAAGAGGTACAGATACTTTTGATTAACAGTGTGGTGACCACTTACCAGAGGGAACCTAGGAAAAGCAACTAGCTGAAAGCCAAATTTTCTCAAGGGGGTGAATGGGGCTGCCCATCAGAGCTTGGGCTAGCTTCTTGTTTGTTATCACTAGTCTTTCGCTTAAGCATATGCTTGATCTCTACTTCTTTCCTATCTACAAATCCCATCAGGTCCTTGAAACTGTTAGTTGACCGGAGTGAGCGTCTAGGTCTGCCAGGAGGTTCTATCTCCGCAACATCCCCTTCCACAGCCTCTGGGCTAAATCTGCGGTATTGAAACAAGATTCTCCAGAAGAACACAGTAAGAGCAATGAAGCATGCAATGCCGCAAATAAGGAACAGGCCCCAAAAGCTCTTCAGAGATAGTCGGTCTGCATCAACTTCATTGAGTTGCATAGAGCACTCATGATGTGTAAGCCATTTGTTATGGATCTTCTGGAGGTCGCCATTCTCTGAGAGTTGAAGAATGGCAGTTGACAAGTCTACTGCAAGAGGAGAATCCCTTTGGAATGCCTGAGACAAGGAAACTGAATATGAGAAAAATCCAATATTGTGGCTTTCTTGTGAATTCAACAGATGCATCATTCATGAAAAAATTCAAATAGTGAATGTGTATTATTGTTTTTATTCACATGACTAAATTTTAACGATATTATTATTTTTTGTTTGAGGTAATTGCCAAACAGAGCATCTGGTAGCCAGTCCAGTAATTGCCACAGGAATGACTTGTTCAAGCTTTTATTTTAACATTCTAACATAAATTAATACTTACAAATCCCCATCCGCTTTTTGTAAACTCCTGCCCCACAGTCCTGAATGCACAATTGGTGCTGGACATAAACAGTTCAACGTAAGGAAGCTCATCAACAATGGCAGATACCCCGCCACGTCTTGGTCCATCCTGAAGGGCTTTAATATAATCTTCCATGGTTTTTAACCTAACGAGTCTAGATTCTGCTATGTTGAGCTCATCAACCAAATACTTCCATGCAAATGACCCATCTTGAATTCCAATTGGATCATTACTTGATATCAAGCTGTCAATCCCTTCTATCCGTGATGTCAGCTGCTGCACTGTGAGGATTGATGTCAAACTAGCTGTATAGCTCGAATTGATAATTAACACCACAAACAACCATATAATCAGCACCAGCCGTCCCAGGGTGCTCACAGTGTTCTCTCCTGAGCCAAGTCCAAGTAGCAAAGGATGTTAGAATGTCCTTATACGAATTACATTCATGAAATATATCAATGAAGATTATGCATGATATACTTACGGTGTGAGAAAAACATTGTTGAGAAACTAAACCTGCAAGGCAAAAGCAGTTTCAGTAAAAGTACTCTCTCAAATATCAAACATTGTCAACAAATCTACAAAGCAATGGTTGTGCCAGGTAAGAACCATACCAAGGCGGATTCTCATATAAGCACTTATCTAATTACACCATCCTAAAATATTTTAACAAGCAGCTGTAGAATTCATATTCTTCCATATGATCAACTAGAGAAATCTGAAGTTATTCATCAATTTTGTTATCACACCAATTTCGGCACTTTCTATGTCAGACTCATACTTCATAATGCATCCAAATTTTTATTACATTTCATGTCTCACCAAGTGGTTTCATAGGCACCCAGGAAACACCAGGTCCATAAGGGCTTGGGCATTATTTTCCAGAGAGACACCTTGTGGCCTCATATGATTCATATATGGATCAGAAGGCTCTCAATTCAAGCAAAAAATCAGAAGCCTTAATGATGTAAAGCATACTAACCAAAAAATAGTTATGAGTTGTTGCCTCGGTGGACCACGGAACTCGTGATTAATCCGGTGCTCAAGAATCCAAACAACGGCTCCCACAAAAAGGAAGAAGCAACCGGTGACTAACCACATCTGATAAGTAAATGGCTTGAGGAAAGCCCAAGGGTCTGATTTTACCTCTTTGACTGGAACAACTACAACAAGTCCTGATTCCATGTAAGGCTGTGTAAAATCAACTATTCTTGTCCTATTAGTAGTAATTGTAATGTCCCCAACAGCTGCATCAAAGTTCTGAAAAAAGGAAAGTAGCAAGTCAAAATAGCAACCATAATTTAAACACCAAAGCAGCAAGAAGTCCCAAACTAAGCCCATCAAATTGTTGTAGGTTTAAATTTAATATTTTTAACAACTGTAATACATATATACAAGTTAAAAGTCATTTAGCACCTAAATTTAATCCAAAGCAGACAAACCATAGAAAAAGGTGAGTTTGTTCACCTCTAATTAAAAAGTAAAAATTTAAACCGAGATACTCACATTATGCGCAACCTGAGCTACAAGTTCACTGTACTCAGGATTTCTCTCGCCACCTCCATACAACATATACGTGCGTGGCACAGGATAAGGTAACAAGTTGATAGCAGCTTCAAAGACATCAATACAGTATCCTCTGGCCCCTGGAGGGCTCTTGTCTTTAGACACAAAATCTTTGTAACTTACTCGGTTAGGCACTCCAATTCGCAGTGGCTTTCCGTTGTTGGGAAATACCCATCCCCGTGGTTTAGCTGTAGTTTCACCAGGCCATATAACACTATAAAGGTGTGGAGTGCTGTTTGTATTGAACGGCTTCTTATATAAGATCTCTGGCTCAGTGGTTGAGAGACCAGTAGAATTTGACCAAAAACCAATTCTACGGGATCCAGTTCCACCAATGTTCAGAATGTCATATGCTGGATGACCTATATTTTTATCCAGATCAAACTGAATTTGACCACTTAGACCTGTGAAGTTCATCTTAAGAATTGTCTGTAGATATTGTTGGCCTCCATCAAATATACGGAGTGATGCTAAGTTCAGTGTGCTTCTATTTGTGTCTTTCAACCTTGGGTCATTAGAGAAAGATATCTTCCCACCTTGGTTGAAAAAAACTTCAAGGGCACGGGCTGCTAGCCAAACAGAGTCATATGCATAGAGTGCATAAGAATTGAAGCCTGAACTCCCTTCATGTTTTAGTTTGTTCCATCTAGACGTAAAACTCTTTTTCAAATCAGTATCTGGGGTACGATGACGAAGAGCAACAACCCCTTGTAAAAGATTCATTGTGTAAGGACCAGGTGGTTCTAATGAATCTAGATGAGAAGGAAGCCAATCCGTTGCAATCCAAACATAGCCACTGGTCATCATTCCAAGAGCCTTGGCAACAGCAAAAATTGTCAAACCTGAGTCAGGATTGACATGTACGACATAAACCCGAGATTCCATGAGGTTTACTCCCACCAACAAGTCATTGATATCGCTTTTGGGGGCTCCAGGAGAGAAGGCAGCCTTGTAAGCAATCTTGGAACGCTTCTTTGCTAAGGCATCACCCAGTACAGATATCCCATTCCTGCCACAATCATCATCTACAAAGATGGTAATTACTTCTCTCCATCCAAAATACTCAACCAAATCAGCAACTGCATACATTTGGAAGTAGTCACTCTGTGTGGTGCGAACAAAATACGGGTACTGCAGAGCAGAAAGGGAGGGGTCTGTTGCTGCAAATGACAGAAGCGGTACATGGAGCTCATTAACAACGTGGGATATGACATGAGCTATTCCAGATGATTGTGGGCCAATTGCCGCAACCACATCATCTTCGATCAGCTGCAAAGCTACATGGAGAAAGACAGCATTGTTACTTTTTGTTTTAAGAGAAAGAGAGAGGCACAGATAACAATTATAAATATATTTATTTTCTCATCCAAGGCTTTATAAAGGTGCTGATTACCACTTACAAGTGTTGAAAATTGGGAAGAGATTAGATGAGTAGCAAAGCATTATTCAGGTGTGTGATCAACTTAAATGAAAGCACTATGTGATTTATCTCTCCAAGAAATCAAATTTATATTTTTTTAGCTTCATTTTTATAAAAGGACATATTAATGCCCATAATATCAGAACCATTGAGCATTTCAGTCAATAAACCCAATGTTGCAAATGATCAGAACATCAAGAAACTTATACAAACTATAGCGCCCAAGCAGGAAGAATCATACTAAACAAACCGTTTTAAAGATCATAAGACAAATACATGGAGGAAACTTTTGGACATCATGTGACTTCTTCTTAACCAAGGATCACTATGGCTTATTTAGGACTTGTATTTTCAATATTGTGATCCATTTAGCATTCTTAGCAATAATTGTACAGTAATACAGCTTTAAGCCAGAAATAAAAAACAAAATGAAACTAGAAAACACAATGTGCAAACAAGAAGTAGAGTGCAAGCAGACTCAAGATATCCTATCAAAACTATATACTATAGAGCAACAAAGATTGAAATTTATGCAAGTCCAAATTTAGATTTTTAGAAGGCATGTGAAACCAGAATTCTGAACTGTCAAAGGCAACAAAACATAAAATGAAAATTCAACATGGCAATGGCAACAAATTTGATAAATAAAATATGTCCCAAATTCAGAATAGATACATCCTCTAAGCCTGTTTTGTAATCTAGAAATAATAGCGGTTTGGTTTATCTAGCCCCCAAAAGTAAAGGAAATTGCAACTTGGTAGACTATGAAAGAAGCGGGTTCTAGTTCCATATGTACTCTAGAATTGAGTTCAGGAAATACCTTCCACAGTTCCAAGAAATCCACTGCAATTTGTATCATGCAAAATAACATTCAATTTGGTACCCTTAAGAACGCTTGAATCAGAATTAACATCATCAATTGCGGCTAAAATTGCCGGTTTGGCCGACCTTCCTATAACTGAGTTTAAAGTAAACAGAGCTCCAATATTCAGAGAAGTCGGCCTTGGAGACAAAAGGGTGCCATTTCCAGTGGCATTTCTGGTGGCATTTCCGGTGGCATTTCCGGTGGCATTTCCGGTCATAGCCATCACTTCCATGGGCACCCACATGCACAAGATCAATGTAAGCAGCGTTCTTGTCTTGCATACACGGCCAGGCCTGTTAATCAAGAAGAGCTCCATGTCTACAGAGGGCTAAAGCCGGTCAGTAATGGCAGATTGAAGATGACCAGAGATTGAAGAATTGAAAAAAAAAACAAACAAACAAACAAACAAAATAGTTTCTACTCACAGCAACATGGGTCCAAAAATTCTCAGAACCTAATTCAGATACAATGATTTACCAAATTACCTGGAACACTAAGATTCTACACCAAATACCCAATAAAAAACCCAGTAGGAAGTATGAAAGTATTTAATATCCAGGCTGGGCCACCATGGATTCTAGAAATTGATACTCCCATAGTAATATTATTGTATGCGCCCAAGTGGACTCTGTACCATCATTACCAAATCAAGCCAGAAAACTCAAACAAGAAAAAGTATTAAACAATATGAGCAAGGCAGAGATTGATTAAAGTATAATTAAATGATAGAGCTGTACAAGAAGTTGAGTGGAAGATATATAGCATTTTTGGTTACCTCAAGGCCGAAGCCGAACTTGGATAAAGCGTTGAACAGTTAAAGGCCTTACATGCATATGCTGCCGCTCTCAAAGACACAGAAGAGAGCACCTTTGAAGCTCAAAATAGCAGAAAAAGTGAACCCAAAGCTCTGAACAGTCTTCCAAGCTCAAGTAAAGAATCATTTATCCTCCATCTTTACACTATTATATTTACTATTATATGGTATCAATGTATCATATAATTGGAGATATTTATATAACGTGGCTGTGATCAATACACGTCAGCCAAAAAGATGGGAAGCCAAGCCAGTGGGGGTGGATTCTTTCACTGTTTCATAGTTCACACCATAACAAGCGAATAGGAATAGCTCCCACTGAACTGATTCTTCTCCCGATTAAAAAATAAATAGATAAAGAAAAGAGAAAGCATGCCATATTATATAAAATGGGTTCAATATGTGAGAGTGAAACATGTGGATTGTGCTTGTGTATGCATGACAATAAGCATAAAAATAAGTATTTGACCATGAAATTGTAAAAAGTGGATTTGTGTCATTTTTTTCTGTTGAGGTAGAAATATGTAACCGTATAAGCCATTTAAGTTTGGCCAAGTTGGGATTAGGAATGTTCCGGGTCCAAGGTAGAAAAAAAGAACCACTATAGTATAGTCCTTTTCAGTTTCAAACCTGGGCTAGAGATAGATTAACATCTAATGAGTATAACGTTTCACACGACAAATTAATTTGAGCACAAAACTGCTGCTAATAAATGAGATTGAGAATTGAATTTTAAGCCATGTTCTCGATATGTATGAACACACCAACAAAAAGGACGATAGAATAAATGCTCAACATGACATTTGAATTTCAGTCATTTTGGTCAATTTCACGATGCTAAGTACATAATTTCCTGGAGAATTTGTTTTTTCTTTTTCAAGGCAGTAACAAGTAACAACTTGAGCAGTAGAGAAAAAAAAAAAGGGATAGAAGTAGAAATGTCATACAACGTGTATTTTTTAGCGTGATTATATTGTCAACTTTAGTGTGCAATTATAGCAGCCGAGCATCACAGCCTTGTGAATTGTTACATAATTTCCTGGAGAATTTGTTTTTTCTTTTTCGACCGGCTTCACAAGGCAGTAACAAGTAACAACTTGAGCAGTAGAGAAAAAAAAAGGGATAGAAGTAGAAATGTCATACAACGTGTATTTATAGCAGCCGAGCATCACAGCCTTGTGAATTGTGGGGTACTGACTTGGGTCTAGATTCCACCCACATGCTTCTTCTTCATCAACGTCACCATCATTTTTATGTATCACATTGCACTATTCACTACTACCATTTTAAATTAATGGGACAAAAAGCACAAAATTAGGGTAAGTCATACGTCAGCTAGCCTGTATAGCATGTAATCGAGTACTATTGCATGAGAAAAGTACTTTTTTTTATAGACACTCAAATTGTATACATTTATGATGCTACTTTTTTTTTTTAATGACAATTTAATATTAATCACATACGGTGTTGAAAAAAAAGAAAAATCATTTGCCAAAATGTGAATTGTCGGCGCTCTTAATATTATTATTATTGTTTTAATTTTTTCTTTTCGGAAACATTTATAATACTTGTGGCTTGTGTGCACGTCAAAGAATCGTGGTTGGCTGAGTAGTGGTTGTTGGGATTCAGAAAAAATAAATGGGCAAGGCATGCATGATGCATATTTGCAAACCATTTTTTGTGCATTCAATTCTGGTATGGTAAGGCAGTAAATGACTCAATCAATGCCATTGCCATTGCCATACATAGTTACTTTCTGTTCACATGGGTATGTTGGTCTACCAAAAGTTTATCAGCCATTAGTATTACCCAGCAAAATAAAATTGGATAAATCATCAATGTTATATTGTTATATTCTTTTATGAAGGTATAGGACAAAAATGATTTTGGACCCAGAATAAATGGCAACTGGATAAAATTTGAACATTGATTGCTTAAGACAATATCTCTCCTTTGAGTGGTTTTTGTTTTCCAATGTTTGAAATTGGTTACAATTGTGACTTGGCTCCAGGGCCACCTCCACTCAGAGCAGTTGATTAGATTAATATCACGACAAATAGAATATGGGACTGGAAAGTGGAAATGGTGCTCTACCTATTAGCTTCATTATGAGGTATTCTTCTTATATTCCATTCTACACCTCAATAAAGTTGAAGCGTAGAAAATGACAGAGGAATCACTGATTGCTGCCAATGCCATTTTCGACAGCTTGGTAGAAAACGAAGAATAAAGGCACAACCTTCAGCAAGGCAATCCAATTAAGATGAAGAAACCAGAAACTAAAGCACTCATAAAGGAACTAATTTAAGTCTTCTACTTTTCAGAAGAATAATCTCTCTTTTCAGACAGACATCTTTGAAAGAAAGAAACCCAATGTGTATCATGTGTTCCTTGTACACACACCCTTTTTTCTTTTTCTTTTTCTTTTTTTAAGTTATTATACTGTAGTCTGTAGGCACGACTCTTGACCATATTTTTGGTAATTTTGGATCCATTTGCTAAGTGGGCAATGACACCTCCAATTCCAACAAAATATCTGAGAGTTCCCGCTTCCCATCTATAAAAAGGCCAAACAAGTCCTGTTTTTAGGTTGGTTTTTACCCACAGAAAAATGGCAAAACAACATCATCTGCGATTACCCAAACCACTTTGTGAATTTCATTGGTTTAATTGCTATGCAAAGCCACTTGTGTGATTGATACCTTGCGACTGTTGCCAGATATTTTCCAGGTCCAAAAGTAGATCTCCATACAGTGCCACTTCATCATGGGACACATGAGGTACGAGCTAGAGGAGGGAAAAGGACCCTCTTAGGCTATCAATCCATAGATATCTTTCTGTTTCTTCATTGTTAACACAACAAAGAATTACTAATGCTTGGCTGTCTTACCAAAGAACCAATTCTGCACACATAATTTATATAACCAGTATATGACTCTTAGATATTAAACTCTCATGGACCAGCAATATATAATAGATTTATAGACCCCCAAAAACTTTTATTTAGATTTCATGCCCTTGATGCCATTTTGGTCATTGAGAAAGTATTTTTCAATGAAGCATTAAGGGAAGAAGGTCATATATACATGCTCTACAAATACAAAAAAGAAAAAAAATAAAAGATAAAACCTCTCTGTTAATTATCAGAATTCTCAAATTGATCTAACATATATAAGCTAATTCTTTCTAGCGCCTTGCAAACATATCTAGATACTGATCAGCTGACCTGACCTTGAGCATTGTCACGCTGAAACATTCTCTTGATAGCTTCTTCCTTCTCATCAATGAAGTCAACAAAGTTATGTATGACCTGAGAATATCGGGTGCTCCATGAGCTTGATGATAAAGAAGAGGGAGGGCTCGCTTGCTGTTTTTTGTACCGGACAAATTGGTGAACCATTCTTAGCAGAAACAGTACCAATGCAGTGACAGTGAAGCCACCACATAATAGATATAGACCCCAGAAGCTGATCAAGTGAAGTTGGTTAGGCTCAGAGCCCTTAATCTTCTCACCAGGACAACCCATCTTACAAAACCATTTCTCGTGGATCTTTCGAAGCTCTCCACTCTCAGAAAGTTTCAAGATTGCAGTGGATATGTCAACAGCAAGGGGAGAATCTCTTTGAAAAGCCTAATTCATATTTGAAAATAAAAAGAATAAGAAAAGGCCAAAAAGAATCATTAGTAGATAAGATTTCATAAACAATAATCATCTTAAATTTCATTATGTTGGTTTAAATTTGCAACTATCTTGTCTTCAGGTAAGCAATCATGTCTTACTCATGATAAAGATGCACCAAAAAAATCACGAATTCCAAGGGAACAAATTAGAAACTCTGGAAGTGTCTGGTTCATTGGAATGGACCTTAGAATGGAAGGGAATGCCCATGCTCCCAAAATTATGGATAATACCACTTATATTCCTTACCAATTTCCAATTATTCCCACTTTACCCTATAACTCTCTATTTCTTTTTTCTTTTTTAATCCCATTCCATTTCAATGTTCATTCCAGAAATCTCTCCCCACCTATGATATGATGATTCACGATATGTGAAGTGTTAACCTACATCACAAATGTTCAAACTATATCAGAGATATTCCATTTTAGAGTATACAGCATAGATATGGATGTAATGAACTCTGGTCCAAAACTGAAATAAAGAAATGTAATATTTAATGTAAGAGAGCATGTGCATATGCAGTTAAGGGTATTCTTGAAAATATCAAGCATGTATGCAGACATATACTTGCAGCTAGACAGAGATACTTACAAATCCCCATCCACTCCTGGTAAATGTTTGCCCAATAATCCCAAAATCAGATGGCTTTGAAAGAAATAATTCGACATAAGTTAGCTCATCTATGATAGCTGCCACCCCTCCATCATGTGGCCCTTGTCGCAGTGCTCTTTCATACTCCTGTGGGGAGCCCAGAGGAACAAGTCTTGACCTAGGAATGTAGAGACTTTCAGTCAGATAGTTATAAGCAAATGACCCTACTTGGTACCCTATAGGCCAATTGCTTGCGATCAAGCTATCAATTCCAGTGATTGGTGATGAAAGCTGCTGAACTGTAAGGATTGAAGTCAAGTTTGCAGTATAGCTTGATGTGATCACCATCAATAGGAAAAGCCATACCACCATCACCATCCGCCCAAGTGGGCTGACAGTATCTTCTTCTGCGATTGATGAAAAAGTAAATACTTTACTAAAATGTGATGTGGCTCCCAAAATGACTATAAATTAAACCAAGTGATGGTAGAATAGAAACACTGGAGACTAATTTTCTTCATTCTTTCAATATCAGAAGAGATCACATGCTGTTAAAATATTCATAAACAATAGGAAAACTGGTAATCTAATAGATGCGAGCTTAAGAAAGCACATGAAAATTTTAGGATTCATGTTTATAATATGTGAGAACATTCCATGTTGTGCAAGAAGATGATTTGTGCCAAGTCATCTGTGGAAAGGAACTTCCTATTTTAACAATATAAATGAAACATTTATATTGTGCAAAGTTGAAACTTCCAAAATAACTCAAAAAAGGAAACATTTTATATAAGGAAATGATAGAAATGATCAAGTTTTCATTAAGAACATCATGCGGCACTTTGGAACAGCAACAGTTAATATAGTTTGTTAGTTTACTGAGTGGCATGGAACTTGATTAAAAAGCACAGGGTGCTCTGTTTATTTTCAGTGTGGAGCAAGATTACAGCTTCTGGTTTTAGATAGACAATATATCAGACAGAACTATCAACTTACACCCACTTCATCATTACTTTATTAATCTTATATATGTAGCCTTAAGAAACAAGAGGAAACTAAGATATATCAGATTGCAAAGTCAAACATTTGCTTACGATTTTTCTTGAAAAGTGTTGAGAAGATGAACCTGCAATATGAAACAGTTGAATGATGTCAGAACCTGGTCTCCCATGTCAAAGTGGTTTTTTAATTGCAACATTAAACTTTCTAGTGAAGAGAAATAGCATAATAATAATTATGTTGCGGCAACGATAACATACTCAATATATTAATTTTCAGGAAGAATAGTAACGGACTTCATTTAAACATACAGAAGGCTTACAGAAGCATTGTAACAATCTGTCTCTTAGGGGGACCTCGAAAATCATTGTTGACTCGATGCTCGAGAATCCATATAACCACTGCAACAATCACAAAAGAAGCTGCAGTGGCACACCACATCTCCCATGTAAATGGTTTGAGAAACACCCAAGCATTTGACTTTGTATTGATAATGGGTGCCACTATCACTAGCCCAGTGGTAGCATAGGGCTGAGAAAAATCCACAATCTTTGTTCGGTTTTTCACAATTGCAATGTCCCCAACAGCAGCATCAAATACCTGACAAATTTTCAATTAGAAGCAAGGTGTTAGATCAATTGGATAAGATAGTTATCATGGTCATTTCATCCCTCTTAGTTTTTCACTCCATACTTGACATGTAGATTCTTCTGGGCTATCTCAGCGTGTTAACTCATATTTACATCATTTTTCCATGTATTGGTAGGTTGTCTCACCCCAAATTCCAGAGTCACATTTTAACATTCTTTGGATATTTTAATTCTAAAACTGTAAAGTTAACTTACGTTTTCTGCAACCATCTTCACAAGCTCATCATAACTGGGATTGAACTGACCATCCCCAAAAGGTTCAAATCTGTAAGGAATATCATATGGGACTAACTTTCGTGCTTCAACGAACACGTCAATACAGTATCCTTGGATTTCATCGCTTTTGTTCACTTCCGTAACAAATTCAACAAAACTTACTCTTTTTGGCACTCCAATTATCAATGGTCTTTCATTATCTGCAACCACCCAACCACGTGGCCTTTCTGTATTTCCACCTGGCCAAGTAACATTTTCAAGCTTTTGATCCAGTGGGGAATAGCTACTTCCTCTTTTAAGAGTTTCTGGAGGGGAAACTGAAAAACCTGAATAATTAGTCCAAAAACCAACTGTATGAATTGCCATCTTGTTAATATTAATGACATCATAACCACCATTAACCATGTTTCTGTCTTGATCAAATTGAACATGACCAGTCAAACCACTCATATTCGTCTCCAATAACTTTTTACGAAGAAGAGATCCACCATCAAAGACCTTAAGCTTCCCTAACTGAATTTCAGATGGTTTCATATCATGTAATTTATCAATCAAAGAGAATGATATATTTTCGTATTCATTTAAAAAAATTTCAATGGAATGTGCAACTGCCCAAACTGTATCATAAGCATAAAGGCCATAGACATTCAACTCGGAACTTGCTAAACCTTCTTGCTGCATTTTTCTCCACCTAGACATAAATGCACGCTTTTGATTGGACTGTGGGGTATGTTGACGAAGTGCAACTACACCTTCAAGGAGAGTGAGTGAAGTTCGGTTCATTGGAGAGAATGAGTCAATGGTAGTAGAAAGCCAATCTGTTGCAAACCACACATAATTGCTGGTCATCATTTGAAGTTCTTTGGCGATGGTAAAGATTCTCAACCTGGGGTCAGGATCAACATGAACAACATAGACGCGAGGGCCAAGCAATTTGGAGTTATGGAGCAAATCTGTGATGTCACTTAGATTAAAATGGATAGGCAAAGCCAACTTATGCGCAATTCTTGAAATTTTTTTCTCCAGTTCATCACCTAAAGCAGATATTCCATTCCTCCCATAATCGTCATCCATATAGATGGCAATGACCTCTTTCCACCCATAGAAATCAATTAAATCAGCCATAGCAGCCATTTGGTAGGCATCACTTTGTGTAGTTCGCAGAAAAAAGGGGAATTGGAGAGCAGACAGAGTTGGATCAGTGGCAGCATATGAGATAAGAGGTACTTGGAGACCATTAGCAATTTCAGAGATCATATGAGCTATTGCAGAGGACTGGGGGCCAACTATGGCCACCACATTTTTGTCAAGTACCTGAAAAGCTGCTCCAACAAAGTGTGCTATTAAGATATTGTCGATTTCATCAACTGCAATTCTGAGTTTAGAAGTAGAATTCAAAATTCTTAGGAAAGGAAAAGAAGTATAGAATATTATCATGTAATATGGTGATATACAGTGTGGCAGAAATATATGACATTGAAAATGGACATGAAAGGGCTTATATTGGTGAAAAACTTTAATCAGTCAGATGCAGTGCCATCTTAAAATTGGAGATGAACAAAGTTCAACATCAAAGCCGATACTCAAAGCAGAGGTGAAAATCAGTAATTCCAATTTCCACATTTTGATGGAACTACAATTCTGCAAATATGAGAGGTTTCTATATAATGTGGAGTCTTCAGCAAACTGAGTGAACTTCAACTAGGAAATTGGAAATCGATATATATGCTTGAGTGCCTGACGAACTTCAATAAATAAATACAGAATATATTATATAATCGCCTAAAATCAGTTGATATAAATTGTTGATCAACTTGTAATTCACTACAACTGCTATAATTTCAAATTTCAACCAAGAAAAGAAAAACCAAAAGTGCTATAAAAGTAACAATATATGATATTCATATACAGAAAGAAGAATGCTAAACAGCAAGGTACCTTCAACGGATCCCAAGAACACACTACAATTTGCATCCTCCATAAACAACTTCAGGTCTGTCCCATTGAGTATTCTTGGATCTGCGTTGACATCAGAGACTGCTGCTTCCATGGCTGTCTTTGCAACTCTACCAATAACAGAGTTGAAAGTAAAAATTGCTCCAATGTTCACTACAGAAGGCCTTTGGCAGTAGAAAGTGCCAGTGAAGAATACCCATATGAGAATATGCAGTGGCAAAACCACAGTATGTCTCATATTTCCAATTCCGCACAATAAGGACTCAAACTTTGCCTAAAACCTCTGCTTCATAAGCTTCATGTACCCACTGAAAATGGCTGTGAAAATGAAAACTTTAGAAGCGGGCTTTTTGAGGGTGACAAGAGAATAAGCGGTGACCCCAGTTGAGAATCAAACTTTGTTTGAGGATAACGCTCATGGATGAAGCTGAAAAAAATTCCAACTTTGAACTTTCCAAAGACAACAGTGAAGCCAAGCAGAGCTCACAACTGTTAAAGACTTGAAGAACTCTCTGGTGGGTTTGCTGAGAAAATCAAACAGTACACTTGAAATGGGGAATTCCAAAGGAAGGAAGATTTCGGTGTTTGATAATTGAATTTGGAATTTTGTACCTGTGGACCTCTATAGTCCACATTCTGAAAACGAGAATCACACTTTGAAAGGGAGTGATTCTGGGTCCACTTTGCATTGTCATATCCTCAGGTTGCTTTCTTGAGTCATGTTTTCCCATTAGTGTCTGGTGAGACTTGGGAGAGGTCTTGCTCTCCCTCAGACCCTCTAGTGGAGTAAAGTTGCGGTCATGCGGGTGGAGAAATAAATTTTTTATTATTTTTGTGAAGGATAATGCTATTGGGTCTTTCACAAACAAGTCACAACTTACTATATTTAGCTGATTATTGGTTAACCGATTATACATCAACTTACACATTATATGATCAACTTAGAAAGTCACACACGCATTACCCTCTGGTGAGGCTAAACAGTGTTGATAAAAACTTGTTTGTCCCCAGGAATGTGACATAAGAGAGAGAACAAAAAACTTGCCCCTCTCTCTTCCTTTGATGCCGCATCTCCTTATAATGAATAGGTAGAGGTGTCATAAATATGGATAGGTGTGGCTGTTAAATATGGATGTGTCACAAAATAAAACAATGAGACATAGAGGAGACCAAAAAAAAAAAAGGAGATCATTTCTACTCGCATAGTCATATCCTTGGGCTTTTTTTTCTTTTTTTCTTATTTCTTAATTTCTTGAGTTATGTTTTTCCGGTTAGAAAAACTTTTATGAGAGAGTTGCTGATCATGACTAAAAAAAAAAAAAAGGAGATCATTTCTACTCGCATAGTCATATCCTTGGGCTTGTTTTTCTTTTTTTCTTATTTCTTAATTTCTTGAGTTATGTTTTTCCGGTGAGAAAAACTTTTATGAGAGAGTTGCTGATCATGACATTTGACCTGTCTTAACCCCGCCTCTCTCTTCTGACTTAAGTTCAATTTACTTTGATCAATAGTAATTAAAATAAAATTATAAAAATTTTATTAATTTATTTGTAATTAATTCTAAATTTTATTAATTCATTTGTAATTAACCTTAAAATATACCCTCAACCTCAACATCTATATGAATCGGATTGATATTTAAATAATGTTTTGACATTTGTGAGCATAATGAGCACTTTTAAAGGTACTTTTTTTAATTTTTTTGCTTAATGTTCTCTTCTTCGATGAAAAAAAGGCACTTTTTTATTTTCTCCTACCAATTGTCCATTCACTCACTTTATTTCTTGTTGTCTAATCAACTAAGCATCTTTACGGATAATCCCACTATATAAATTCATATTCATAACATGCATATCATAAATTAGTAGCTTTTTGTTCTCAACAATATTGTAGATTTGTAGGTACTTTAATTAATTGCATGAACACAATATTATATTTAATAATAAGAAAGGGTTAGAAATATTATTAATTTGTATTAGAAAAAAAGTTCATTATCGATAGCTACCCAGCCTACCCCCTTCTTTGCGAATTATTGGGCTTGGGGACGAGAAGCCCAAGTTCAAAGGGTAATTTTGTCATTCTGGCAAGTGATGGAAATGGATAACCAAGGTCCTTCCTTCCGCTCTTTTCATCAACAGAAGCAAAGGGCTCACAGTTCAGAGGGTCAGCTGATGCTATCAAGCTCTTGAGAATGGCTTCCACAATCACCTCATCTTTCCAAACCAGGTCATCGTCCTCACCCTTCTCTTTACTCTTTACCATCTCATTGTATCTGCTTCTCCTGCCATGTTTACTTGTACTTTTCTCTTTCACCCATTCAAGCATTGTTTCTGTTCCTATCTCTTTTGGGGCATATGAGTCACAATGTTTGTTGATACTTTGGAAAATTAGAATCGTTCTACCCATTTGAAGTATAATGGCATAGTGGGTTGTGTGAAGGGGCCTAATTTGGGGTGGGCTAAACTATTAATTTTTTTTTTTCCTGTTAATTTCTTTTATTAAGTAGAAATTTTGAAGCAAAAGCCACATATGTTGTGGGAGATAGCCAGCCTAATCCTCAAATGCATAATAGGCACTGGTCACTGTGTGCAACACTGGGAGTTGTATGTGTTGTCTAAAGATAAAAACTTGAATTGTTGAAATTTTAAATATCTCAATCAGTGTTTGTGCAATTTTCAGTTCCTTGGTTGTAGGGATTCATGATTTTCTTTCTTTGTATTATGGAGCTCTGAGGCAAACAACTAATGCTTTTGTCGCTACTGCAAGATGATAGGATTGGAATGCCAGTAGAGTGGAGTATTTTTGACGTATTAAAGAACTCTTTTTTTATCATGTTTCAGCAATTTGCGGTCTGCTTTTTTGGGCGAGAGAAATATATTCTCTGTTTGTAGCGTTCCTGTAACTCATGTTGGGTTTATGAAGAAGACTGTAGAATGTAAGGAGTCGCGAATCGGAAAGCAACCAATTGAAGTTCCATCCAATGTGTCAATCACATTGGAAGGTCAGGCTTTGGCAGTAAAGGGCCCATTGGGGCAACTTTCAATAACTTACCCACGAGAAGTGCTGGTTCAGAGGGAGGATTCTGGGTTTCTGAGGGTCAGAAAGGCACTGGAGACTAGAAGGGCCAATCAAATGCATGGGCTTTTCAGGTAACTTTCTTCCATCCTTTAGCCATGTACTTTGAACAAAAATAATCTTTTCATTCATCATGTTTTGTTCCTTAAAGTTTGTTGTATGATGATCGCTTTTTGTCCAAGTATAATGTTATTGGGTCTTGATAAGTGTTTGTGGTTACTTTGATATTCTAATTTGTGATTGGATCTCTGCTTTCTCATGGATTAGTCATATTGCTTTCTTTCTTTTGTGCAAAATAACAAATAAAAAATCTTGCAGACTCATTGGTGGTAGAACTTACATCTAAGTCGGGCATTGTTTAATTTGAGAAATCTGCTTGTTACTCTCTATCAATCCATCAATCCATCGACATTTCTCTTGCATGCATATATGAATGTGAACTTCTATTATTTAGGAAAGACATGATAAAATACACATTGACCACGTACGTTTTTGAACAAATTCGTACCAATATGCATTGTTATGTTTCCAAAAAGCTATCAGTGGAACTATATTCATGTTTCTTTATGATGCCAATTTCAGGGCATTGGCATTTTTTATTCATCCTTGGGCTTTCAAGAATGCTACTTCATGTGTTAGATTCCTTGTGTTTATTATATGACTTGGCCACGTATTATATTTGGCATAGTTGCATGAAGCACAACACCCTCTCCCCACCCCCTATATTTTGGTAATACCCCAATCTGCTGTGTGGCTTTGGAATATGTGTCCAACAGGTATGCTGATGTAGACATATCTAACTCATGGTTTTGTGTTGTGTGATTCTATTGCGTACACAATTCTTTCATTCCAAAACCTTAGTAGGGAAGTAGGTGAATCAAACATCTTGATGCAGACATATTGATAACAGTTCTTTTATGCTTCAGAATTTGCTGCTTTTGTATAGGATTTTTATAATTCTTTTGTTCCCAAATGTTCCTTTCTTTTCTATTTTCTAATAAACCTTAATGCTGGTGACTTCACACAAGTACCTACCTGATCATAAAGGATAGGAACTAAAACTAAGATGTATGGAGATTTAGATTTAGTTATATTATGAATTTAGGACACATACAACACTTGAGATTTGCCTAAGTTAGGAGTCTATTTCTCTGGCCCTTATGTACCTGTTTGAATTGTTTGCTTAGGACGCTTACGGACAATATGGTAGTGGGAGTATCAAAAGGATTTGAGAAGAGGCTGCAATTAATTGGTGTCGGTTATCGAGCAACATTAGAAGGAAGGATCTTGGTATTAAGTCTTGGGTTCTCCCATCCAGTTAGGATGGACATTCCTGACGGCATACAAGTGAAGGTGGAAGAAAATACCAGAATCGTTGTTAGTGGATATGACAAGAGTGCTATTGGCCAGTTTGCTGCATCCATCAGGAAATGGAGACCTCCAGAACCATACAAAGGAAAGGGTGTGAAATATGCTGATGAAATCATAAGAAGAAAGGAGGGCAAAGCAGGAAAGAAGAAGTAATAGCCTTGCATTGTTTCATTTTTGTATTCTCACATTTGTGCTTGTCAATATGCCTCAGAAGTATCAGTTACATAACTTTGAACATTTCATTTGTAGCTGTTGCTTCATTTTTCCAGTATTATGCTTGTTAGTCCAAGATATCACATGAGACTTTGGTCATTCCATTTTCATTTTAACAAAAAAGATAAAAGATTCTGATTGAAATCTTCAACTTTATACGCTTATGTTAATTGTTCATCATACAATGACTTTCAACACCAAAAGTAAGTAGATGTGCTTTGATTGACAGATGAAGATGGTTTATAACAAACCAATGGTGTTTATGATGCCACAATTAAGGATCAGCGCAGGCTCGCACGATTTAAAAATGGGCAAATTTTTGTGTCCAAAATAAAAGAACTTAAAAACTCAAGGAATATCACATCCTGATTAGGAATCTAGCTAAGCTAAGAACCATCGGATGAACACCACATCCTAATTCTTAAAAATTCTAAAGCATCCGATGATGAATAACAGTTGCAGGAAAGTTTTGACTCCAGCAGCAAGAATTGGAAAGATGATGATCATATTGATAATCAACCCTTTTGTTCTTTCTTTTGGTTATTCACTGGCTCCACTTCCCACTTATTCAACCTTTTATTTGCCTCTGCCACCTACAGTTCAATTCAAAATTTCATTTCATATTAATAATAATAGGGTTAATTAGCCTAAGATCTTTCATAATATAACCTGGTGGCTCTGCATGAGGGAAATAGTAGTAGTTGTAGTTGCTTACCTCTTTCTTCCAATCGGTCCGAAAAGTGACCCACATTAGAATGATAGTTTGCATCAAAGTTCCCCCGATCATCCCCAACCATATTCCCTATAAAATACCACAAACAATTAGCACAACCATTTTCGTTTAACTTCTTTCCCACAACATACAGGTGCTATTCTTATTTTAAGAGAAGTTATATATATAGAATACTTTTTCGTATTAGCATTGTGTAATTCAATGTAGGTAGGTAGGTACCTTAGCACCAAAGTTGAAGTAAAATCCAAGAAGCAAACCAAGTGGTACTCCAACCAAGTAATAGCACCCGACATTTACATAGGCAACAAAAGCTTGCCATCCACACCCAACAGCAACACCGGACAAGACTGGCTGAATTCCATTCAGGAGGAGGGTGAGGGCAAGAAGTGGGGTGAGATCTGAGACGGCAGCAGCCACAACCTCCCCCCCGGTGAAGGCATAGCTAATAACATCACGCAATGCAAGCACCACTATGGCTGCGATCACAGAGATTATGAAGGATATTGTAGTCACCACCAGCACAGAAAATGCTGCAGACTTTGGATTTCCAGCTCCAAGCTCATTGCTTACTCTCACACTACTCATTAAAACAGTACTCAAATTAATACAACAGTTACCGTCCTAATGTGATATACATTCATGGGCAATACTTGGGTCACACCACCCTTAAAAATACTTGTTCGATAGTATAGATTCAAAATTAAAACTGTTTATTTTTTAAATCATATATCAAAGATCATCTTTATTAAAAATTGTTTGATTATATAATTTTTATCAAATAAATGATTCTGATCTAAACCTGCGTAATAAGAATTTTTTAAAGTAAGGTGACCTACAAGTCACACTAAGGTGTGATCCAAGTATTCTCCTATATTCATTAATGAATTCATATATGTAATTAAATAAAGTGAACACCTTGCAGCCGCATTTAACCCAACCGAGATCATGAAGACCCATCCAGATATTGTTGTGCTGCAATCAATTTACCAACACATAAATAGTGTAATTATGAGTAATTAATTATAAAAGGTTGAAGTGTTTTTTTTTTTGTTTGGCCAAGAATGAAAGGTTGAAGTGTTGGACACGTGAAATATATAAACAATGACATCAACAACCATCTATCTACATAACCATCCTGGTCAAGTTGTTAGCTCATCATAGCTGACCATATCTTGTGGCCGCATGCATGGGACTTTTGTGGACCATACATATATATATGCATTATGTTGCCAAATGGACATTGATAATTAAGAGGAAAGAGACAAATACAATTAATTGGCTAATATTTTTGGTCTCAAACGGTAGGCCATAAATAAATGTTCGCAATGGAAGAATGTTCTAACTTCCGTGTACCAGTAGCTAGATACCTAGGAGCTTCTTCCAAACTCTACAAATTAATGTTTAAATTACTTTTGAGTGGGATGGATGCATGCACCATTTCAATCAATCTTATCCACAAGAAACGAACACAAAATTCAAATGAAGAGAACAAATTAATTCTACATAATAAACCACATTCTTATATATTTGAATTTGACTCACTAAACTAATAAGTAATAGTCATGTAATTTAGGACAAATAAGTAATTTTAATGTTGATTATGGAGTATTTTATAATCTAGTGTTGTCCTAAAAATATCTAAATGTATTTAATGTATTGACCGGTAGTGAGAAATGTGGATGGTCTTGCAATTAATTATAAAACGACAAAAGTTATGAGCAGGTTTGTCTTACCAGATTGAGAGAGAATCGAGAGCCAACTCAGGGTTGTCCAGCAAGCCAGCCAACAGCACCAGAACCTGAAAGTACCAAGTCTCCAGGCACAGCATCACCGCCGACGCCGCCGATAGTTTGAAGAATCCGTACAACCCACTGAACGCCCGCCACGTAAACCCACTCCACGTCTCCTTGCACCTTTCGCCCTTCACGATGTACACGAACTGCGCCGCCACCGTGATCCACCACGACAGGCTCAGCGCCAGCGACGCCCCCAGCAAACCCAACCCCATCTTGTACACCGCCACCCAGCTCATCGCTACGTGTACGACCAGCGTGGCAGTTGATATGTAGGCGCTGGGGGCTATGATGCTTTGGGCTTGTAGGAATTTCTGGATTGGGAAGTTGACGGCGTAAGCGAAGATTTGAGGGATGAGGCCGTAGACGTAGATGGCGGCTGCAGATGAGATGTTTGATGATTGGCCTAAGAAGATTAGGATCGGTTTGGAGAAGATGTAGATGAGAGTGAGGAGGAAGCCGGTTAAAGATAAAAGGATTGTTGATCTTTGGAGATAAATGCCCAGCATTTCGTACTTGTGAGCACCGTATGCTTGCCCACATAGAGTTTCTACTGCGCTTCCCATACCTAACTGTTTTCCAAATATATCAAACCATGAGGGCATTCTTAGTACGTAGTTATTTAGAAGACGATGTATGATATTTAACAGTTATTGGTTTTGACATACCATGATGCCGTAGGTGAAGAGTTGGATGCCAGTGTTGCCAAGCGAGGCGGCAGCGAGCTCCAGGTTGCCGAGGTGGCCGGCGAAGATTTGGGTGGACATGGACATGAGGTAGTTGATCATGTAAACGACAATGGCGGGTGCGGCGAGGAAGAAAAGGAGCTTGAGCTCGATCCATATGGCGGGTTTGAGACGCTGCAAGAATGGCCTGTGAGTGTCGGATAAGACCCTTTCGAGCTCCGTGCTTGAGTAGTCATGGAGTTTTGTGGTGAAGGATTGAGATGATGCTGGTAGCAGCGGTTGGTGGATGTCATTTGGTGAAGAACCCATTTGGGACAGTGAGTGATTGGGTTAGAACTTAGGAGAGATATAGGATTTGGAAGAATATATATGTAAATGGCTGAGTTCTGGGCAGGGGATGAAAATGAGAGGTAGGAGAGAGTCAACGTGGAAGTTGTCAGTTCTGATACTCACAACAATCACATTCACAGAGTTGTGGAACTCAACTTGATCACGTAGGTGTCTATCCAACTAATTCATTAGCCACAACAATTTAATAAATATATAATTTTTTATTTTATCCTAGATCAATTTAGGCTTGTAATTTAATTTTTAGTCACAACTCAGGAAAGCTATGAAGTCCACCGTGGTAGTGGTGGTGGTGGTGGTGGATTTGGGTATGTTGGGTGTGATATTGTTGGGTATAATATTGGGATATTTGTTGGATTTTAATAAGGGTAGTTTAGAAAAATATATTCGGGTTACTAATAAAGAGTATGTTGGATCCACTTATAAAAAAGTTGAGTACGAATAACAGCATTCTTAGAGTTTACTATTTGGATATTTTAAAATTTGAATTAATCGGTGATATGATATAATGAAATATGTAATTACATGGATCACATCTTTAGGATATGATCCACTTACAAAGCCCATCAAGTCCACCAAAACAGGCCCACAAAAAGAAAGGGCTAGGCCCCAGAAAATCAGTCTGTAGGCTATACACAGGCATTCCCTTTCCAAACCCCAACTCTCCCCTGGTTTGTAGTCAAAACTTATCATTATCACAATTGATGTATTCTAATTTGCAGTTTTAGCTTTAACATGCTGCTTACATCCAAGTAAGTGAATCAGTTCATTTGTAGTCAAACACAAGTCCATCACTAAAAGCTTGTCTCAAAGGCAGAAGTCTTGATAACTGGTTTTTAGCTCTTAAGGAAATTATGATTATGCTTCTTCAAATGAAATTAGAAACATTATTTTTTCATCTCACAAACATTATTACACAAATTTATCATCATAATTCTGCTCTTACAAACATATGCTTCTTCATGTGCTTCTTCATACGTACCATGAGCTTTTCTCATTCATATTTCTGCTCTACAAACATTATTACAAAAAATTGAAACTGTAACTGTTTTATGCTATGAATCTATGATAATAATATGACAATACATATCCCAGGAGAAAAAAAGGTCTATATCCCGAACCATTTAAGCAAGTCTTGGACCAACAAGTGTCAAGTTCATGCGAGTGTTCTAACACAAGTCCCTTTCCCACATCAGATATACAACGGACTCACAAAAATGGTATGTAAAAGATAATGTTATGATGACTAAAGAGAAACAGAGAATCTCAACTCCCCAAGTTCAAAGAAGCATCTTGAGAACCACCAAGGAGGAAAAGAACAAAGGGAGCGTCAAGTTCTCAATGTAAAGACCTGCAAGTATAAGGGATCAATCAAGATATGGGGGAAGATACTGTGTGTTCTATCTCAAAAAAGAAGATGCCTGGATTGTTTTAACATAACAAATAGATCAAAGTCACTCACCAATTTGCGCAGATGTTGCTTTAGGTACTGCTGGAAGTTTGGTAGCTGCAATAACATCAAGTTTAGGAACAAGTCAATGGACAAGCAGCATAGAAAGTTGGGCAGGAAAATAACCACAGGTAGCGTAGGAAACTAAATACAATTAACAGAGTAAACTTTTAAAATTTCTAGCATACTGTAATCAGGAAAACATTTCTAGCATACTTTTATTGCAGGATGATGGAGGTTCAGAAGATGAAGAGGGCCAAGGAGCCGCAATGTTGTCATTAAGATCACAAATGAAGCTGATTCCCGAAGTTTTATCATACGTTGCATCTGAAGGCAAGCTTGGCAGGAGGCAGCCATACTCTAATGAAAATATAAATGGAATAGACTAAATTTAGTGCAAGGAACACAGTAGAACAAAGAAAAGGAATCTTTAAGGGATTTAATAAAGGTGAAAAACTAGAATACCCACTGTAATTTTAAGTCCTAAAGTCCCATGCAGAACATTTGGAAAAAATATCATTTATTGTCATATTGTAGAAGAAAATTACAGTAAAATTGCAAATTTCAAGTAACAGAGTTGAGATGAAGCGAAAACCGTTAAATAGAAACTAAAAGTTTAAAGTGACCAATTATGTGTCCCAGTCATAATAAAAGCACTACCTTGTGATCCAACTGGTGCCTCCAATAGTAAAATGCACCACCGCGAATAACATATCAGAAAAGAATCCATTCATCAGTATAAAAAATATATATATATATATATATATTGCAATAGGATTATAGATACATAACATTCATTCATTTAACCTAATATAACAACACTGACCTTGAAGAGAGAAGTCCTTGAGGGTTATATGACAATGATTATAAACATTGTTGGATACATTAGCTTTCTGCAACTTCACTCCAAGTGATGCTGCACAATTCAAGGCCTGCAAGTTTGTAAGGAGGCTCTGTTCTTGCAACTGGGAAACATAACTATCCATCGCTTTGCAGCATGCTGTCTGGTTACTTATCACATTTGCACATTCTTTCACAACATTTGTCATTTTGGGGAAAACCAGAGGACACACTGAACAAGATAAGAAAACAACATGGAAGATCTATAAGTCAACATAGGGTTTATAATTCCGTATAAAGTTTTCCTTAACCAAACAATGGAATGACATGTCTATTAGATGTATTTAAGCATTCTTGCAGTGGTGGTCATATTCTTCCAAATACTCAATGAGGTACAAGTTACTTAAGTTTCTTTCTTCTTCCCATTTTTGTGCTGACCTTTATTTACTTTGCAATTTGAAAGTCCTCTAAGAACCTTATTTGCAGAAGAAGGACTGAGGTTACTGGCCAGCCATCGCAGGACAATACTCTTACAAGCATCAATCCTAGTTGAGTTTTCAGGTAAGACATGGACCCCTTCCAAATTTGGCATACCAACCATAGCAATTGTTCTAGCAGCATCAAATATGGCATTTTGGCAAACTTGGTTACAACACTCATGGACAGGATCAACTTTTTCACAAGCAGCAAGCAGTTTTGAAGAATCCACTGTGCTCTCAAACGTACCAACCTCTATAACAGGGCAAGAGGCTTCAGTGAGGTTTTCTGGTTGAATTGAGCATATATTTTGAATATTCTCATTTGCTCCTTGACCCTCTAGGATCTTCTCAACATCTGAGAGGCAGTGCTTTGCATGAGTTACATTCAAAGTGAGCATCCCCGAGTATTTACTGGACTGCCCTATAAGAGTCACTAAAGTGGCATCAAATTGAGGACAACATACTACATTGGCCAATAAGGGTGCAAAGGAAGCCCAGCAGTCAGTTGCTGTTATGCTCATCATATCTCCGGCAGCTGAAAAATTTAATCTACAGAATCCTGAAATATATAAAGAACCATTAGTCTAGGTTGTGTTCTCTGCATTTTCCATTACAGTAAAATATCTAGTTGTTAAGCATTTCCATTTATTTTTCTCCTCGCCCACGTTGATGAATTTCTGCATGAAGTGAACCATTCAAAGTATGCCCTCTATTAAAATTATTAGAATATTTCACTTGAAACTTGGACAAGTTTCTAGGGTGCTCTCAACCTCTAATTGATAGATAAACTCCCCAGACTATGTTTCATCCTCTTAGAAAACTACATGCTATCACATGGTAATTTACAGACAAGTATTTCTGACACTACAATTTAACTATATGCCCTGCAAAAGGCAAGCACCTCATACCTGATAATGCCGGGACGGTGTTATTTGTGAATGGTGTCAATGGTGAAGGGGCTAATAAAGGAAGAAACGGCTGAGGGTTTACACTGGGTGAGACATCAGGAGCTATTGCTTCCACATCCGTAATTGAGCCACAATGGGACTCATATACACCTGCAAAGAAGTTAACAGAACCAAAACTAAGTAGAAAACTCAACTTAGTAATAAAACTACAAGACAGTCTTATATGTTATACATGAGAAATCCTTCAAAGAAATATCAATATCATGCCAAATTGCCAATCCAAATTGAAGTAATACTATCATGAATAGAACATTATGAAACTACAAGATACCATAATCTAATGTGCAGAACCTATAAAATGGCAATGTACCCATCAAAACCAATAAACTTTTCACCAATATAGAGCATATACATAATGAAGCAAATGAAAATTTACAGAAAGTCAGAAACTGAATAAAAGAAAACAAATAAATATGAAAAAGGAATAACAAAGAGGAAATTTCCAAATCTATATTCGTAATAAAGTTACAATTAAGCAATTACACGAAAACCCAGTTGGTAACTTTATGAAATCACATAAAAAAAAATTGAAAAAAAGGAAATATAGTAATGTAATAGAAAGAGATAAGCTGAAACTCTTACAGAGAAGCAAAAGTAGAGTAAGTGAAAGGATTAGACTGTAAGAGACCCTTTGTCTCATTCTTGCACTTGTTCAGTGACTACCCAGCAGAATGTGCTCAAATCAATAATGTGAAAGAAAAGCAAGTGTGAAGTTTCTAAGTTTAACATCGAATAACATTTAGAGCTTGGATAGTCTGAAAACAAATGAAAATGGCAGAGAGGGATGAGAATGAACGTGAAGTGAGAGTGACGAGAGGACTCTCTCTCTCTCTCTCTATCCTCTTCGTCTTCTTCCACCATTGCAGAGTTCACACGTGTGAAAGAGGGAAGCACGTGTTACTGTAAATGTCAGAGATGATCACGTGCTGGAAGCCCAAGCCTTTAGATTGGACACGTGAGAGGTTGCTTGTGTAGTTCAAGTTGTGTTGCGTTTTAGAGCGGCATGGTGGCTTTTGACCCGTCTGATGCCGGTCAACGAAAGGATAACCGTACGATTTAAGGAAATTAGAGCAGGTAATATATACAGTACACCGTTGTTTTTTTTTTTTTTTAACTTATATATATGCATCATTTAAATATACACGCAAAATCACGCTTTTGGAGTTATATCAAGTTCCTGTCCAACATAAATTATTGCTGCAGAGTTACTATTATTGAATATTCTTTTGCTTTATTTATATAGATAAGCGTGTTTCTTGAAAAAATATGAGTTTATTTATTATTAAATGAAGTTTTTAAACATTTGAAAATAGTCAATTGATTTATTTAATATGAGAGGGTGTAAAATGAACTTTAAAATCATTACTTAAAAAAAGTTATGCATTTTTTATGATGGGTTTTATGAAAATGATGCTTCAACTTTTACATATTAATGTGTGTAAGTAGCTTCTTGAACTTTTAATTAGAAAAAAAAAAAAAAAAAGAGAAGAAAATTTATATTTTTGTTGGGTTCGTAAAAATCGATAAACTTTGCATGGCTGACACACAAAGCTAGTGTTGAACGACTGCCTTTTTGTTCTCTCCTTTATAATATAAAAATCGATTTATATATATATATAGTCATTTATTCTTCTTCGGTGTCTTTTTGTTCTCTCCTTTATAATATAAAAATCGATATATATATATATATATAGTCATTTATTCTTCTTCGGTGCTTTAATTAATATACTTGAAGTCAAACCCCATAAAACAATGTTCATCAATTTGGGGCTTGGTGCCTTGGTGGTTGTCTCCCATTATTTGTGACAAAAATGAATATGAAACCATAGCAAAGAGAATAAACTTGCTATAAATATAAAAATATTTGGTTAGAAATGATAATAAACTAAGAAAATAGGAACTGCTCCCATGTGAAGGCACTGTTTTGACGCGTAAAATTCAAGTTGTCAACCACCCAGAAATCATGGTACGTAATACCAATTGAGAGATGTGCTCGAATTGGTGCCCAGAATTCACATGATGTGCAGTGAACCCACCTCCCCATGCAGAGCATCTCCATCACATGCAATGAACCCCACCAATACCATCATCCTTTCCCATTACGTAATGTATAGTCATATATATAACTTAACTTGTATCATTTAACTTCATATAAATAACCACTAAACTCTAAATATTTAATTAAAGTTTTTAAATTAAGTTAATAATGTATATCAAACTTCTTCATATGCAGCCGGGCATACACAAATTAAATTACAAAAGAGAGAGGACATAAGAAAGAAAAAAAAAACCTAGATACATCCTTATTCTATATCTTGCAAACCAACAACAAAGTGGAAAAATGCAATCGAATTAAAACTTTTTGGTGAATTGGACTCTGATTCAATGGGAAAAGTATTGGACCCTACAAATTTAAGTTGT
This sequence comes from Purshia tridentata, assembly GCA_003254885.1. Taxonomy (NCBI): domain Eukaryota; kingdom Viridiplantae; phylum Streptophyta; class Magnoliopsida; order Rosales; family Rosaceae; genus Purshia; species Purshia tridentata. Next base: position 13,163 of record QANT01002120.1, on the reverse strand, counting down.
TGATAAATGAATCAATAATGTGTATACAAGCTGCTGCTTTAGCAAGTCAATTAAGTTTCCTGTCTATGCGTCACCATGATAATGGCTAGGAGTAAAATCCATATCATCATCACTGTACAATGATGAGCTAGCTACACTTGAAACTTTAATCCTTAGATCGATGAATTTGGTATACATGGACGGTTGCTACATATATATAATATATGATTAAGTTGTTATACAAGGTAGTTGAAAGTTGATGAAGCAAGCCGATTTGGGAAGGAAAATTTGCAGGTGAAGTTGTGTAAATAAATTAATGCGTACGTATCAGGCAAATTAAGATGGTGGTGGTGTCAATTTGGATTATGCACGAAACTGGGTACTATTAGTATAAATTGATTGGTACGTAGGGTTAATCATATATCTCATGCATCATCATCACTCATCACAACTTCACAAGTAGCTAGATAAGAATAAGATTAGGATCAAATTAATAAAATAGATTAACAATAAACTTTTAAGCGTCGATCATATATGTGGTGTGTCATGTACAGTGGCTAGCTCAGCTGCAGCGTTTTTCTGGCAGTGATTGATTACCGATTAGATTGGAGGGGCTTAATTAATATTTAAACATAATATTAATCATTAATCTAATAGGAATTGGAGTGATTGCAAGGAATCTTTAATCTAATAGGAACGTCGTAGTATCAACGCAGATATTTTTGGGCCTTTGGGCGTACGTACTCCGTAGGAATATATGTTTCATTATAAAATTACCCCTTGGATATAGATGAACTATGTTACTTGGTTGACCCAGTTTTTCAAATAGCATAACAGACGGCTACAATTACGTAAAGTTCACATAAAACAAACACATACTACTCTGCCATATATTAATATATAGTATTGATATATATATGGATCAGTATGTGAGGTATACTGTTGGTCTCAACTTTCAAGCAAGCAATTAATAATCAATTAATTTATCAATGTTAATCCATCCCACTTTGTCCTTTGAAATACCCGGCGCAACAAACGCACCGTCATGTGCTAATTTTCTCCACCTCTCTCTCTCTCTCTCTCTCTCTCTCTTTCTATATATATTTATGCTTCACTTTGTACCCTCTCTGTCTCTCTCTCTCTCTCTCTCAAATACCAGTCTCAATTGATTTTTTATCTCAGATATGGGGAATTGCTTGAGAAGTAATATTAATAACAGGGTTTCATCACAAGATGAGAAGCATGAACCGGTAAGCAAAGCAAAAGCAATCAAACACACAAAAGCAGAAATGGCATCCAATTTGGAACAGAGGGTTGCAGCTTCTGCATCTGGGCATGGTGAGAAGAAGAAGACTGTAAGGTTTAAATTACAAGAAGATCATGAAGATCATAGTGGCAGAGGAATTAGTTCTGCAGGTGATTCTAAAAGTGGGGTTGTGAGGATCAAACTGGTGCTGACTCAGGAGGAGTTAAAACAGCTACTCAATTACAAGAAAGATTCAGACGACTCTTCTGTGGAGCAATTGTTATGTGCATTCAAGTCCAGAGGAAGAAGGGTTAGTGATGAAAGCATAAGTAGTAGCTGGAGCCCAGATTTAGAGAGCATTCCAGAGGTTTAAGATTGATGATGCATGCTTCTCTCTCTCTCTCTCTCTCTCTCTCTCTCTCTCTGTCTACCAATTGTAAAAAAATGTTGATTAATTGTACTAATTTGGTGTGACTATTAGTTATTTGGTACCACCATATAATTGATTCTAGTAGTACTATTTTTGAGTTAGTATTAACTTCAACTCTGCCAATTTTTTCAATTCATTCATGGTTTTGCTCACATTTTCTTGTGGTCTTATGAAGAATGATATATACGTCTGTCAGTTTTTGTATTTCCCTATAATTAATTATCTCTATTCAGTCAGGGGCTCATCATCTCCTTGTTTTTTTGTTTTCCTCTCTTTTTCACTCATTCATCATGACACTTAAAATCTCAACTGTTTAATTTCATTTCATCATAATCAAAGTACCCTTTTCTCAACTCAAACTCCAGCTTTTGAAAAGCAAACTATGCATGTGAGAGGAAGAGAAAAGGAGAGGATCCATCTCTCATGTATATATGTGGTTCACTTCACTTTTGTATTCTTTATTATTTTTAGCAAAAACAAACTATATACATGTGGTTCATTTATTCAAGATTTATTTATGCTGCACAAAATTAAGAAGAAAATGGGTCGAGTAGGTGACCATTTACCATCAAATACATCAATAATTCTGCTTGAGTTCCAATCAAATTATTGTTAAAGGCCATTGATGTTTGGACCTTTCTTACAGAAATAGAAAAAAATTAGGCCGTCACTTCTTGTAAATAACTAATGACAGCTCGTGAGGAGCAACCATAATCAGTAATAAAAAAGACAACCAATTATTTCTAAGCTAATATACAACTATTTGAAGTTCTGTTGGATTTCGCTAATTGACAATTTGACACGCAGCATATGGTGGTGAGTTTTTGGATGAATTTGAGCAACTTCTACTTGTTTCATGGATTTAAGTGTCTATGGAATCTTTGAATAAGGTGCTCTCGCCCCCTTTCTTTAGTTAGCATTCCTTGACTTCAAAATTATAGAATGAACCTTTCAATATGCTTGGATTGGACACACAGACCACCGACAGAGTCATACAAGTTGCTAAAATATCTTTACACTGGAGCTTCGATGATTAGTACTTTCGAACAGTTTTACATTAATTATTGATCAGGAATCTATGTTATATAATTGCACACCTTAATCGATCACATTAATTATAATTACACAATTGAGCCAATCACAAAGGCAATATATATGGTTGAGGTATGAAGTATTTCTTTCTTCTATACCACCAGGTAATCACAAACTGCAAAATTCCAAATACCACAACGTAATAATTGGTCATAATAATGCTCAGAAGTAATGAAAGAAATCATCCATGGCCTGTAACCACATTCTATGTAGATTCAAGGATATCATAAAAGCATGCCATAAACAAAATTCAGACTGATTAAAACCACTACTGTAGAGAGATATTCAGCATGCCATGAACAAAATTCACATTGATTAGATGACTAGTCCATAGGCGTAACAATGCCTATAATCATGGCGCCCTTGAAACCCAAAGGTATAAAAGGCTTTAGAACAAGCAACAATCGTAAAAGGTTTTTAAATTCCTCAAAACTAACTTTACTTTGTTGACAGATCAACCAACATGCCTGCACAATCTGGGCAGTGTTAAAATGAATATCACAAAAAATACCTCCGTCCCTTGAAAGGGACCTTTTTCCGATTATTAGAAACTTTATTCACTTCCTCACATTTTACAATTGAAAAACGCTTGCATGATGTGAAGCAAGTCCTCTGAACAGTGATGCAATTACTGCTTACTCAGGTTCCTGATAACGTAAGGAAGAATACCTCCATGGTTGAAGTATTCCAATTCAACCTGCAAAATCCAACCAAAACACGTTATGATTTATGAACTACGAGAGAGATCTTTAATAAAAAAAAACTAATGCAAAACCACATTTAAAACAAGCAGAATTGTTAACAATTAACAGCAGTGTTATTTATGATTGACAGAAGAAAAATACAGTATGCTGCACTTCTTCATAACATGATGGCAGTTATACAAAAACAACTATAATATAGGAAAGATGAAAGTAGGAAGTACCTCAGTGTCAAAGCGAACTGTGCAGGTAAAAGATTTTCCAGTGTCCGTCCTGACAGCCACATCTTGGCCAGGTCTTATCTCACTAACATTGCTGGGGAGGTCAATGGTATAACGTTCATGACCAGTCAATCCCAGTGTATCTGTGTCCTCACCCGACTTGAAACAAAGTGGAATAATACCCATTCCCACCAAATTACTACGATGGATTCTCTCAAAACTTTTAGCAATCACCGCTTTAACACCCTGTTGCATGCAAAAAGTTACTCAACCAGACAAGATAAGGACCGAAATGTACAAACTCATTCAAATGGCCGCATAAAAGAGCTCACCAATAACATTGGACCCTTGGCAGCCCAATCCCTGGAGCTTCCGCTTCCATACTCAGCACCAGCCAGTACAATGGTGTCCTGCCCAGCAGCCTTGTATCTCTGAAATATAAATAGAAGATTGATTGCAAAGATTTAGTGAATGATTTCTGTCTGGACTTATAACATTGTTATAAAGTGTAACTTCATATTTTAAACATACTATGTTCTATATGATAAACCTAGATTTATAAGAAAATGTCTAATTAGTGCCTCCAATTCCCACAATAATGATAAGTGCTGTAATCAAATTTATTAGCAATATTTTTCTACAGTGGAAAATTAAAAGATGCCATTTGCAGAAAGTAGGATTTTTGCTTAACTCAGGAAAGGAAATTCACCGGCGAGCAGCAAAAATTGTAAGTATGGTAACAAATCAGTGCTTGTTAGCGAAAAAAAAGATGGCAGTCAAGAGTATTCCAAATCCCCTCTAGCAAATAATTTAGAAGAGAAAACAAAAATGAAATCTTGTGCAATATTTGGTGAAAGTAGCTCACTGATGCTGCGTCAAACACATATAGTTTCTCTCCTGTAGGAATGTGAACTGTTTTAGGCCCCACTTCTCCGTTCAAAAGCTTGTTAACAATGCGGATATTGGCAAAAGTTCCCCTTGCCATCACTTCATCATTGCCACGACGACTTCCATAAGAATTGAAGTCTTTGCGATCCACTCCACGCTCAAGAAGGTACTTTGCAGCAGGACTGTCCTTGTGGATACTTCCTGCTGGTGAGATGTGATCTGTTGTAATACTGTCACCAAAATTCAACAAGCAGTAGGCATCCTTCACTCCGTGAGCGCCAGGAGGGTCCATGGTCATGCCCTTGAAGTATGGAGGCTCATGAATGTACGTTGAATTAGGGTCCCATGAGTACAGTTTGGAATCTGGAATTGATAGCTGATTCCACATGGGGTTGCCTTTAGTAATAGACTCATAAGTGCCTTTGAACATTTCTGGCAACACGCTGGATTGCACAACCTACGAAATAAGCAATCACAAGTGTTTCATATACTGCTAAAGTCTTGTCAACAATTTATCAAAATAAATCCAAACATGTAATCATTCACCTCAGCAATCTCTTCTGTAGACGGCCAGATATCCCGGAAGTAGACACTCTTACCATCCTTCCCTGTTCCAATTGGCTCCTTATCGAAGTCAATGTCAACCTGGGAAATGATGTAAAGTTAACTCGTGTGGATGAATGGTTCATTTGATGGATGTAAAGGAGATGAACACGGAAGTTAACTCTTTGTTTCTTGCAGGAATAATGAAAGGTAGTAATAACTATTGTCTATAGATGAAGCTGAATCTCAAAAGCAGAAACATAAAGCCACCAACATGAAAAATAAATCAATAAATTGCACTCTAGCAAGTACAAAATGGCATACCGTGCCAGCAAGGGCATAAGCAACCACTAAAGGAGGTGAGGCAAGGTAATTAGCTCTTGTCAGTGGATGAACACGGCCCTCAAAATTCCTGTTTCCAGATAGCACAGCAGCTGCTACAATGTCTGCAACAGAAGGTGAGAGAATTTTAAATGCACAAGCTAGAGATAAAGTATCAAACAGTAAATCCTGTAAATTAAATGATAATTTATGTAATAATTGAATATGCTTGAGTTATAGAAATTATATAACCTTTGTGCAAAGGTAATGAAAATTAATACTTCAACATTACCATTCTCTGATATGGCAGAAGCAACAGTTTCATTCAAATCGCCTGAATTCCCAATGCAGGTTGTGCACCCATATCCAACAATATGGAAACCCTGTTCATTGAAATATTCTTGCAATCCACTGCATCAAACAGATTGAATCAATAGATAATTAGTATTAATCATGTACAGTAATATCTTTCATTCTCTACAAATAGAAAATTACCTATGAAGCAAATATTTTGTAACAACTCCAGAACCTGGGGCAAGGCTTGTTTTTACCCATGGCTTGACCTGAGTCATTGGTGAATAAACACCGAATCATTACAAAGAGAAAAGAGAAGATAAACTTGCAAACTCCAAATTGTACACAAAAGGAAAAAAGAAAGTGAGAAAAAGATGGAGGGTGCTTGATGAGAAGTGTAGGCATGCCTCACCTTTAGACCAAGTTCACAAGCCTTTTTCGCAACAAGAGCAGCTCCAAGCATGACACTTGGGTTTGATGTATTGGTGCAGCTTGTGATTGCAGCAATCACAACACTACCATGCTTAAGCTCTGCTGGCTGTCCATTGAATGAAAACTTCACCACTTTATCTTGCACCTCTTTTGGTATAGCAAATCCCTGCATTTTAGTAAGATCTTTAAAAAAGGTGGAAACACAATAAATAGAATTTGCAACTACAATATCATCAAATAAATATAACAAAAATGGAGTGTGCTACAACTGCAGTGTCTTTAGTACATAGTATAGAACAGAAATGGCCATTATGAGTTGCAAAAGAAAGGTGGCCCTTTAGCTGGTTAGCTACTGTGATCAATGTTTTTTTTAATCTGTTGCTGAAAAAGTTGCAGGTATTGATGATACTATCAATTTGAGTCAGTTGAGTATAAAATTAAGGACTTATGATCAACAAAATTGGGATTTTTTTTTCTTTAAGAGACGCAAGCAATAATGAAGAAATTTTAGAGTTGCACTAGGTTCACAACTCACCTTGAACCCAACCTTGTTATCAAGACATGCATGCCAATCAGCTTTCATATCTTTCAAAGACACACGATCATGAGGCCTGCAAAGAATGCCAGTTATACGTGAATATACAATAAATATCATGAAACAAGTGCAAATTATACATTGAAGAAGTTCAACCTCTTAGGTCCGGAGACACAGGGCTCAACATCTGCAAGGTTCAATTCTAGGTAAGATGAGTATGCTCTTTCTGTTTGAGGCTGAAATAACAGGGAAAAAAAGAAAGACCATTAGGTATCTCAAACAAAAATTTGAAAGGTTGATTCAGATAAATTAAAATTGAGCAAAGACAAAGAACATAGGGGCACAGGGCTCTTACTTCATTATAGTCAATAAACAGTTTATTTGCCCGGAGATAACTTTCAACCATTGCCACCTATAATTTAATAAAGAGGTCACATATTTCTAAAAAAGGAATACTTGCGAAACTAATTATTATTATTTGGTAAAGTACTCACAGTCTCATCGCTTCTACCAGTCAATCTGAGATATTGTAAGGTTACATGATCTACAGGGAAGAACCCCATGGTTGCACCATACTCAGGAGACATATTGGCAATAGTAGCCCGGTCAGCTAATGGTAGCTCACCCATACCGTTCCCTACAGACACGTACAAATATGAATGTATGAAACATCATATATAAACAGAACATAAGGAATGAAATTTTAAAGTACAAATAATGAGAATTGAATTACCATAGAATTCAACAAATTTGCCAACAACCCCATGCTTCCTCAGAATTTGTGTGACAGTCAAAACCAAGTCAGTAGCAGTAACACCATTGTTTAATTTTCCAGTTAACTTGAACCCAACAACTCCAGGCAACACCATGCTCATGGGCTGTCAATTTCAAAGAATAAAGCATTAGTAGAAGCAAACTTTCAGTGAGATAAGAGTATAATTATCAGGACTTTACATTACCTGGCCAAGCATAGTGGCTTCAGCTTCAATACCCCCAACTCCCCAGCCAGCAACTCCTAACCCATCAATCATGGTTGTGTGGGAATCAGTTCCAACCACACTATCGGGGTAGAGTAAGCCATTAGTGTTGAAAACAACCCTTCCAAGATATTCAAGATTAACCTGAAATTACAACATGTTAACTAACTCCACACCAAATCCATAGAAGAATAAATATATGCAGACTCAAATGTTACATATAGTTCAGTATACATCTATTTATCAGATGAAACAAAGATAAGAACCAAATAATTAGAGATAGAAGGGACAGCACAATTATACGTTATCGTTATGTAAAAAAAGCTAGATAAGTAAACCGATGTGACACAAACTATTTTACCTGATGCACAATGCCAGAACCAGGTGGAACAACAAGCATATTATGGAAAGCATTTGAACCCCATTTCAGAAAGGCAAATCTCTCCTTGTTTCTCTGGAATTCAAGCTCCATATTGGCCTGCACTGCATTTTCTGATCTTGCAACATCAACTTGAACTGAATGATCAATAACAAGATCTACAGGAACCTGCATGAGAGTAAAGTATTGTTTAACAAAAGATGGACTAAACAAATAAATGAAAGACTACATTCAGTGAGCAGAGTACTAAAACGGGTGCAAAATTACATAGTAAATTTTCATTTGCAAGTTAGATGAGTTCGTATATGAAAATACTGATACCAAACCACTGTCACATTGACTTTTTAAATATAGATTGTGAATGCACATAAAAAGATCGCCACATACCAAAGGATTGATCTTATTAGAATCACTCCCAAGGTTGTTCATGGCATCACGCATACAAGCAAGGTCGACGACAGCTGGAACTCCCGTAAAGTCCTGACAACAAAGTAGTAAGCATTAGAAAAAAGAAGACAGTTGACACAATAAATTTGTATACAAAATTGATGACCCTGCGAAAGGTCAATGAAGTCATGAATTACCTGCAAGAGCACACGAGCAGGCTTGAAGGGAATTTCAACTTGCTTCGGGGCAGTCTTTTCCCAATCAATAATTTTCTCAACATCTTCCTTCTTGACTTGGAAGTTGTCACAATTGCGAATAGCAGATTCAAGAAGGATTCTTATAGAGTATGGTAGCCTATCTGTTACACATAGGCAAGAGGATATCATTAATAGTACAACTACAAGAAACAAGAAATATATATTTCAAATATCGAGTACTGGAAAATTACCGATCCTGGGGTCGTTCAGAGAAGGAAGGCTGTAGAATTTCCCATACTCACCACCTCCGGGCTTGGGGAGACTTGTCAAATTTTCCTTGAAAGGATTGTTTTCAGGAGCTGCAACCACACAGATGAACAGTCAGAATAAAAAATTCCAATCATTCAAGAAAATTAAAACTCTAAAACCATCTTCTGAAAATACTTTCTAAAAATATTAAAATAATAGCCACGAATTCGAATTTCTCTATTTCAAAATTCAGATCATATTGCACCAAATGTCACACCAATTTGATAAGAATAAGTATGAAATGAATATAAGATCAAACTTAACAGAATTCCCGTATCATTTTCTCAGTTTTCACCACAGCAAAACAGTTTATGCAGCTACTAAGCATATATCAGCTGAACTGAGAAGAGCCGAAAGAACACCAAAACCAAGCTAGATTCTCAAAAGCAAGCATATAACTGAAAAGAATCAGATCAAAGCGAACAACAATCCAAACACCAAAACTCCGAGACGCACCCATAGTAGCGATCTTGCGCTGGAACCGTTCGATCACGGGAGCAACGGCTCTGATCTGAGAGCGGAGGGTGTAGGGGTTGCGCCAATGGACGCCGTGGCTCCAGCAAGAGAAGGAGCGAGCAGCGGAGGCGGAGCTGAGGAAGCGCTGAGCTGTGAACTGGTGGGAGGAGGGCTTGAGCGGCGATGCGGCGAGGGTTCTAGAGAGAGTGGAGGAGGAAGACGAAGTAAAAAGTCGAGCCCTAGATGCTCTGAGGAGCGAAGAGACTGAGGAAGAGGCTGTTATATACATGACGACGATCACGCATTCATATACAAAAAAAGTTGCAGAGGATTGGGGATAAGGATTTGATGAAGAGAGAGAGAGCAGAGTCGAAGAAGAAAACAAAGAAGTAATGGAGGAGGGAGCAACTGCTTTATGGAGGCGTGTGGAGGGCAAATTACCTAGGGCTGCGTGCCGCTTCTAGAAGTAGACGACTGGCTGGGCTGGGTTGGGTTGAGACTTGAGAAAGCTGAAGGGAGGGGAGTGTATAGAGGGGTTTCTATGGGGTGGGAGTTGCGGGAGAATTTGTTGGTGCTACTGTGCAATCAGGTATTTCCACCTCACTCCCTATCAAATTTACTACTTTTTGCCTCATTTCTTATTGTTGATGGAAGTTGTCAAAACTTACCTCAAATATCTCGCTCTTTGTAGAACAAAATGTTACGTTTTTTTACCATTTAAAACAAAAAATTTCTAATTTTAGTTTTTGCTTTCGTAGATCCATTCTATATGTGTTTCTCATATTTCTTCTAATAGTTTTATTTGTTTCATTTTCGGCAAAATTATGTGGAAAGTTCTTCGCTTTATTTTGTGTTCGTTGGGAGAGAGGAATTAAACTTTTGACTTCATCCATTATGTTATTTGTTAAATTTGAGGAATCAAGCAATAGACCTATTCTACTATTATCCCACCCATTCTCATTATTTGAGATAATTCTAATAATTAGGAGAAGATGACACTAAACCAATAAGTAATTGGTTATGCTTTGACTTTGATATTATTTAAACTAGCCTTTTGGCACTCGCATCGCACCTGTCAATTGATATTTATTTTGTTTTTTTATATTTTGTCCTTGTTGTTTTATAATTTTACAACTATACCATTATTCATTATGTTGTATTAATGTGATTGTTTTGTTGAATGAATAAATTTTTAAACAATCTATATTTTTATTATAGTCGGTAACATCAAATCATTCATCTGGCTTTATAATAATAAAAATAATAAATTTATCGTGAGATTATATAAGGTTATCTTTTTTTATCACACAATCAATTGAACTACCCATTTATATATTACTTTGCCTAATAATTGACAAGTTTATACTATGTGCACAAATTTATCCAAAATATAAAATAATATCATACACGAAAGGTTGATTCCACATACATTGAAAAGTGGTGGGGTGGTACCATCCTATTATTATTCTTTTTGAAAGAATCGAATAGGTCCACCCAATACCCTCCTCCAGAGGAATAGCTTGTGACCGTGGCTCGTAAAGAGCTGAAAAGCCAACGGACAGATGGGAGCCTGATCTCGAAGGTACGTGCATGGTGATGTAATATATGTATGCAGTTTTTGGCACTTGCAGAAAATCAGGCTCGCCATTGAATACTAGCCAATATACACGATGGACTAAAGTATTGGTTTTTACAAGTAAAGTCGCATTTCTCATAGTAGAGCAATAATTAAATTGTATATGTTGGATGATTGGAATTCTCTTGCGAGCAATTTCGGGGACACCTGCATGTAGACAGCTCAGTTTCATTTATCATATTTAAAACCTACATGAGAAGAAACAAAGAATAATGGTGCGCAGAAAGTCCTGCACATATTGAAAACCTCAAAATATCAATCTGTGACCGCGACCCTCCTATATGTTACACATTTATGATCACAGCCATAGTTCACCTACATTCTCATTACCACTCCAATAGCAAAATTAATGATGGTATTGTGATAAGGGTTGTACTTCATCTTACTTAAGTATCATTCCACCATAGTATACTGTATACCTGAATAAGAAAATCAGAAAACCAAATCAGAAACAAGTAGGGGACATAGGTCCATTTTAACATAATTCTCCTAATTGTTTATGATTTGGTCTTTTATTGTGTCAAAGTAAATAAAGTGTAAAAACTATTTTTCATAACGATAAGAACTTGAAAATAACCAAAACACTTGTTGACACAGTAAAACTGATTTGAAAATATAAAAAACAAATTTTTTTTTTTTTGTGGTGAATTGAGAGATTGAACTTAAAATTCAAGGGGGATAAAATGTTAAAAAGCCATTTGTACGAGAACGGTCTATTCAAGACAAATGACCAAGATTGTGATGTGATTTGCTTAGCCACCAAATGTACCCATCCAAGTCCAATCTCGGCATCTTCTATGCGGTAAGCTGTGCAATTCCAAAAGGGTTTTTATTATTTATTAGCATGCCACCCATGAGGGCCATGACCTATCATCAAAGTGTTAAATTTCGAAAATTTTTGCGAAATTTTTGTTTTTGAAAGGGGTCGAAATTTTGGAGCTATATCATAAAAATTTCGAGTAGATTTCGAAAATTTAGGCGAAATTTCCAAAATTTCACCGAAATACCTGAAATATACCGAAATGTTTGAAATTGTGATCAAACCCTAAAATCCAAAGTCAAATTACACAAAATTGGCACCTCAAATCTTAGGGGAATGAAAGCTTATGATGAGAGAAGAAAAACCTACAAAAAAAATTGGATGATCGGAGCTCGGAGGTGGCCAGAATTGGCGAAAAAATTCAATGGTGGCTAGCTTTTATTTAGCAATTCCGATGCACGTGGTGGCTGGCCGACGTGGAGGAAGGGTAGGAGAAGATGGCCAGTGCTTGGGGGTCCCGCTGGTGGCCTTGGGTTGACCGGAAAAGGCCAGCATAGTGGTCGGAAATGGAGGTGGTGCTATTGTGAGGGAGGAAGAAAAAAAAAAGGAAGGAAGAAGGACTCACGGGCAGGGAAGAGAGAGGAAAGAAGAAAAAAAGAAAAAAAAGGGGTGAGGTGGGCTGGGCTCTCATGGGCAATAGGGAAAATGTAGAGAAAAAAAGAAAAGAAAGAAAAAAAAGGAATGAAGGAAAAAAAGAAGGAAGGGAAAAAAAACAGGAGGAAGGAAAAAAAAAGGAATGAAAGGAAAAAAAAAAGTTTAGAATTGATTGAGATTTGACCGTTTAAGATATTTAGACAATTGAAAAAAAAAATAGTTTGGGATTTTGTTTAGTTCTTTAGCTTTGGGTTTCATTTGGTCTTTATTTTTGAGATTTCGTTTGGTTTTTGGTTTTGGAGTTTCGTTTTGTTATTTTTAAACTCTAAACCTTTATAGATTTCTATACAAAAAAGTATTTAAAAATATCCTAAAAAGCCTAAATCTCTAATATTTTATATTTTATCCTGAAAAATATAAAATATAAATAATATACTAATTTCATTTATTAATTATACTAATTTTATTTAACTGTATTTGTCTCCAGCGCGTATTATAATCACCTTAACACATGAAACCTGTTATAAAATTTGGTTTCTTAAATATTTTTTTTATCAATATAGTAGATTATATGTTAGATAAACATATGGTAAAGTTTTATTCAAAATTTTCGTATTTTAATAATAATTTATGTTATTTTTCTCAAAATCCTAGCGAAATCGAAACTTCTATAAAAAATTTCCATAGAACCGAAATTTAACTCCTCGCCTATTATTAAGTATTAGT